>PVKE010000860.1:81455-119645 GCA_004027555.1 Craseonycteris thonglongyai | reverse complement strand
AAAAAAAAAAAAAAAAAAAGAGATAACTAAACAAAAAGCCATCCCTGATATTAGTGCAAATATCTTGCATTTTTCCCAGTTGTTCCCAGTTGTATCCAAAGACATTGAATTTCTTTTATGAGTTGAATATTTGCTCCTTTAGAATTTTTGAGAGAGATAGTTATAAAATCTTGCATGTGCTTATACATGTGTTCTTCTCTCTTTTGTTCTAAAACACTTTAATTTGGTAAAGTGGTTAAGATTAATTGTATTATTTTGGTATTTACCGTAATTACACACTTGTGTGCATTAGCACTCTTTTAAGTACCAACTGTGTGCTGGGTCTAAAAGTTGATTGTGAAATTCAAGATTAAAATCATCTATTTTCTTCAAATTGACAGCGAACTACAATAGCAGTGGATATAGAATTAACCTAAGTATTCTGAAAAGCAAAACTTTTCAGGGTTATCAACTATGGTATAATGGCCTCTTTCAGGTATTTTACTTAGGGATTTATCCATCTTTCACATACCTCTAACACATAGCCCAGTGTCATGTGTGTGTGTGTGTGTGTGTGTGTGTGAGAGAGAGAGAGAGAGAGAGAGAGAGAGAGAGAGAGAGAGAGAGAGAGAGAGAGAGAGAGGTTGATTTGGTCCACTTTTAGGGTACACATTAATTAGTTCCAGTTAAACATTTTTTTGATTTACATTTTATACAGATAGGAAAAATGGTCATTTTGTTAAAAACAAAAGAGAAATTATTACAAATGTTCACAGTGCATTTTTCTGTATATCCAAACTGTGGCCGAAGGGCCACATGCAGCCTAGGACGGCTTTGAATGCAGCCCAACACAAATTCGTAAACTTTCTTAAAACATAATGAGACATTTTTTGTGATTCTTTTTTAGCTCATCAGCTATTGTTAGTGTTAGTGTATTTTATGTGTGGCCCAAGGCAATTTTTCTTCTTCCAGTGTGGCCCAGGGAAGTAAAAAAGTTGGACACCCCTGCTGTATATATCATGCCAAATGTGTTTGTGATGAATTTTAATGAGAATTAAAATTTTTGCATGATAATTTGTTGCTGTGTCCAAAAAGACCAAACATATTTATACAAAGTTGCTTTTGAAATATAGCGGCACAATCTTACTTTGGAACTTAATTGCTTCAAAGTCAGAATATTATTTGGTCAAAGCCCACCCAAAAGATTTAATAACAGGGTGATAAGTGGTCCTCAAGAGAAGTGTTTCCCTATGCAAACACTTCAGGCACTGGGATTTCTAAAGGAGAAAGGCAGTAAGATCACAAAGAGTCAGTAATAGAGAGACTGAACCACATTCTGGAATTAAGTTCTTTTCATGAATGGTTCCCATGGTGTAAAGTGCAAGAGAAGGTGCTAGAAGTAGGAAAAATAAGGGAAGTCCACTATTAGAGCCAAATATAGAATAGAGTCCCTGTCCTTGAGGAACTTAGTGTTTCATTGGGGAATATCTAATGAAGTTTCAAAAATGCATGACCCACAGTGAGAGATGTAAAAGTTGGGAGTAGGGAGATCCCTGTGCTATTTGTAGAGGTCTGATCCCCCCCATGAAGCATGAAGGAGGTAGTTAGTAGGCAAAGTAAAAGCCATGATATTTTACTTTATGGATAATAAATGACTGGAATTCACCACCCTGAGGCTCAAAGACAAAATATATATATATATATATATATATATATATATATATATATATATATATATACACACACACACACACACACTGTATATATATCCTTGATGTGGGGGATACACTCAGAATAAAATTATATCACATATATTTAGAACTAAACCTGGTAGGGATTAAATAAGACCATTTGAAAATGTCATAAATATACAGAAAACCTTCCAAACCTTCTCATGAGTCCTCAGTAGGGAAGGAAGATCTGAAGGAAAACTAACATGGCTTCAGAAGTACTGTGCTTTTCCGTCTATAAGGCACCCTCATATATAAGATAACCCCTACTTTTCTAACCCAACATTAAGAAATCAATTACATGGCTTACTATAAGATGACCCCCAATTTTGGGTCTAAAAGTTTTAGAAGAAAGCATCATCTTATACACAGAAAAATACAGTATGCGTTGTCTTAAATAGCTTCAGTATTTTATGGAATGTAGAAGCCAACTGTATCATCTCATAAAGGACCAAAGCAATCTTCCTCCATTCACCTCCCCTTTGCCCGCTCCAGCATCCTTCTCCCAGGTTTCCCCCTGCCCCGCACATGCTTAGGAATGAGTCTAGGCTTTGCACCCTACACTTTGAACTTGGCAGCCATCTTTGATATGTTTTGAAGAAGCGAATCATCAAGGTGGCAGTCACGACACAGAGCATAGTAGCAGTGTGTGTGAGCACAAATGAGCTCGACTGTCTGAATAATGTCAGTCTGTTGGAAGCAGGTTCCTTTGGTCACACACTCAGTTTTTATTATTTATATGTAATTAACATGGTCAACCAAATATTAGCAATATGTCCTTGTAAAGTAATGAGAGATGGATGGCAGCTTCTTACCACGACATCGACGTCTTCCAAACCCTCTTGGTCAATGGTGGCTAAAACTTTTTTTCTTCTATCTATTTCATGTCAGAATCTTCACATGTTGAGCTGTAAAAAAAATAATTAATATAGTTTGTTCACACCTGCCACATATACCTAAATCTGAAAAAAGGAAATGTGCTTTTAAAACTTGATTTAACATAACTACATGTATTTTTTGTTACTAATCCCCATTTATTAATAGCTCTTTTATTTTTTATTACATTTATTGGGGTGACATTTGTTAGTAAGGTTACATAGGTTCCAGGTGTACAGTTCTACAATACATCGTCTATGTGTTGCATCATGAGCTCACCACCTAAATTCAGGTGTTTTTTTTGTTGTTTGTTTTGTTGTTTGTTGTTTTGTTGTTGTTGTTTTGCATCACCATATGCTTGTATCTCCTTCCCCTCCAGCAGCTCTTTTAAAATGTAATATTTATTAAGTGTTCGTAAGAACTATGTACTAGTTTCTCATCCTTTAAAATGGATATAATTGGGAGAATTTTTAAATTGCTTCTCTCTTACAATGATGAATATAATATTCTAGTGAGATCCAGATTATAAAAACAAAACAATACCAGAAATAAGCCTCAAAAGTTAAGAAATGTGTTCTCTATGACTACTCACATCAATAGCTCTCATCCATTAGAGATCAGCTGTGACCCAGGCCAGTGGTAGGGCCTACAAACATTGTCATGAATCCTCATGCTACAGTCTGCTCAACGGTCTCCATAAAGGTTGGAGGGTAATTAGATGGCAGGTAGTGGGAGAGGAGTTTGGGAAATCAACGCACAAACAGTGTTTACAAGGGCGTAATAGCAAAAGGAAGAACAGAATGATTTTCCTCCTGGTGCTAGCAGATACAGCTTCCCTGGGGCTGGAGAAAGGAAATCGTAGTTGTCATGTTGGCAAAAGAGAGAATGACATGCTTCACCCAGAACTACTCTGTCTTGCCCGCAGGATTGTTTGGGTCCCTCCTCTTAGATGATTTACCCAGTGGGCACTGGGAGCAGAGACCCTATAAGTCGCAGATGCTGTGGTGTGCCTCATAGGCACACAACCACCCATCCGGGGCCTCCATTTCCAGGCATTCAGAAAAGAGGACTCTTCGTGTGTCTCTATCTGCCACCTTACATGCTGGTTTCTGTTGTAGAATAAAGACCCCAAGATGGCTCGGGTTGCACTGGAATCTCTGTACAGATTACTTTGGGTTTACATGATTCGAATTAAATGTGAAAGCAACACAGCTACTCAGAGGTAAGGTGCTGGCTTGAGCTCATGGGAACCACATCTGTCAGCCACTGAAGAGGGTGTTTTGTGTTATTACTGCCTACACGGACCCAGCTAGAAGCTCTTCAGGGCTGACATGTTCTAAAACATCTAAGTCCTAAGGACACTTCCAGGCTTTCCTTTGTCACTGACTGGGCAGCTGTGTCACAAACTCCAGCCTCAACCAGGACGGCCGAGTTCTGTGTCCAGGGCTGCGTTCATCACCTTAACAAAGGAAACGGCTGTAATTTTCCAACTGCCCTTAGTTTCCCAGAAATGCTTTTTGGAGAGTAATTATGCTAATGGAACAGGGGTGAAGTGGTTTGTTTTCTTTTTCCGAATCCTCTCTGATACTGAGATAAGATGCACCATCTGCCATTTTCCCTTGGAGAACTGGAGCTCAGCCAATCTTGCTTGTTTTCTCTTTTCCCCCTTATCTTTCAGCCGTCTTATAACCATCATCACAACACTTTTCCCCAAAGGGTCCCGTGGTGTGGTGCCAAGGGATATGCCTCTGAACATCTTTGTGAAAATCATTCAGTTCATTGCTCAGGTAAAGAAGAGCCTTCTAAATGCCTTTAAGTAGCCATCTCCTTAGGAAGTCCTAACAGATGAAGTGTCTACAATAATCAGTGAATAGACTTTCCATAACGGCTTTGCAAGTGTTTCCTCACATAGCTTAGGATTTTTGCTTCAAAACAAATTGTGACATGGCTATGTCAAGTGTTTTCAGCATTTGACCAACGAAGGAACTGAGAGTGTTTAAGTGACTATCTAAGGTCACAGAGACTGTTAATAAAAGGGTCTCTTAACTTGTGGTACCTATTTTCTTCCTGATTTTCTGCTCTGGAACTTGCAAAACAGTAGGAACTATAAGGTCTGATGTTTAGAGGAAATCAGAAGACAATTTAGTGAAATGTGAAGAGTAAATAATAATGCTGCAACTTACAGCTGGTGACAAAGAAAAATGTAGTAGGAATAGCAGCAACTTACAGCTGGTGACAAAGAAAAATGTAGTAGGAATAGCATTTATGAAGCACTTTTCAGCAACTGTTTTAAGCACTTTGCATGACTAATTTACTTAAAAACTGGGTCCAATAATATTAAGCATATTTTTTAGTGTTTGGTTTACTACTTATACTGAAGATTTTTACTTTTTAAAAGGGTTTATGAATAAATGGCTATACCTCAACTTTGGGATTTACAGAGGAATATTAAAAGATGATTATTCCCACTTAAGCTCTGCCATGATCCAGCTATATACCCTTAAACAAGTCAGAGAACATTTTTTCCTAGTTTCCTTATCTGTAAAATGTGGGTGAAATGCTTGCCCATATAGGGAAATAATAATCATGAAAATACTGTGATATTGACATGAAGATGTAAGGTTCAATTGTTATTTCAAAGACTATTTAATATATGATAGTTCTCTGTAATATTTGTGTGTAGGAACAGAACATGACTTGCTTTGCAGGCAGATGAATTAATGTAACTCTTCTACATGTAGTTATCATGGGTGAGAATGTACTTTGATTAATCTAAAATAGGTTGTATAAAATGAACCTGTCATATCTTCAATAGCCACTGTCTTGAATTATTAGACTCTAGCTTCAACCTTCTCATTTAAGTAATCTTAACATGTCTTATATGTAGATTATTCATTGGCCTCATAGAATTGCCTGCTATAATATGAGCTGAAAGATTTGAAAGGTTAAATAGAAGAAAAGGGCAATTTCACAGTAGTCTTTAAAAAAAATACATTTTAAACTGAGTTTCAAGAAGTTATCAGTGTTTGCAGGAGAGCTGGAAGAGTGCTGTTGTTTTCATTCCTTGTGTTTTGGTCATTAGTCATTCTGTGCTTTGGGGGCTAATTGCACAGATAATATAATGAGAGCATCACTGCCCACCACACAAAGACAGAAGCAGATCCATCAAGGTTCAGTGGCTGTGGGCTTCCTCAGGGGGTCCCCATGACTCATGACACTGAGCAAGACCCCTCTGTCTTAGCAGCCACCTGTCTGGTACGTAGGATGAAGGTAGACATTTCATGTTTAATTTGGATTGTAATACTTTTTGTGTTGTTTTCTCTGTTCCACTACAGGAGCGTTTAGATTTTGCAATGAAAGAAATCATTTTTGATTTTCTCTGTGTGGGAAAGCCAGCGAAAGCTTTCAGTCTCAACCCAGAGGTACGAGCGATCCTTTCTGGTACCCCTAACAGTGTGGGCATCGTTAGCCCCAGTTGTGTGAGCTGGGGGCATGGCGGAAGGACAGCTGCTCTACCACGTCTCCTATTTGTTTCTATCCATGTCATTCGACTAAATAGTACAGATGATGGAATTTTGGAAGTAAGATTTGGGATGAATAGACTCAGAAAGATGAAAGGCTGATGCGCTGGCATCTTCTGATCTTATGTGATAGAGCAAACCTGGCCTCCGTAAAGATAATCTCTCACTACACAGCAGGTAGTATTGTTTGAGACAAGTCAGTACTTATAACTATCTGGATGCAGATTAATAAGTTGAGTGTTGTGAAGTAATGAAATGGAAAAGAATAAATACATGTGATAATGAAATACTAAAATCTAGTGAGATTAAGTAAATAATGTATGACTTAATGTTTCTATAGCAGCATCACAACTCAAGGCCAGTGGGTCATGAAAATGAGTGTACAGGAGAGAGGGAACCCCCCCCTAAAAAAAAACCCATAATTTATTTATAAAAGATTGTGTATTTATTCTTACATGCTTACACTTTAGTCACCTTCGAAGTACCCTTTGTTTGATGCAATACACCTACCAAGGCACAAGTCAGTTTTCATACCTTTTAGTGCTTCTGCCATTTATTGTTTTGTTTTGTTTTACTTCTTCCAAGTTGGTGAAATGTTTCCCTTTGAGGACTTTTTTCAACCAAGGAAACAAAAAAAAAGTCTCTTGAGGCAAAATCTGGTGAATAGGGAGAGTGGGGCATGGAGGTCATGCCATTTTTTGGTCAAAAACTGCTGAGCACTCAGCGCGGTGTGGGCAGGTGCATTGTCATGGTGGAAGAACCAGCCATCTGTTTGCCACAACTCGGGACATCTCTTCTGCATGCAGCCTCTCACAACACCAGCTGGTACATTGTTGCAGATGGATTCCTAGAACATTCACCTAGTCTGGGAAGCGGGTATTACAAGGGGCCCACCTCCAGGAGATAATTCTGGGTTTTGGGGGGATCTCCCCTCATATAATGGGCATGATACACAAGGGGGAGTGCTGGGCCCTGTTCAGATGAAAAGCACATTATATGGAGTATCTTCCTCTATTTCTCTTGATCTTATAGGGTTATAGAAGAGTTTATTTATCAGCAGCTGGTAATTAGAAGCACAAAGGCACATCTGTGACCTCACTCAACAGCACACACAAAGATGAGAATAGTCTGTGCAGAAGATGTCATGTACTTAATGAAATGCATTTTAAGGCACAGTTTCTCAGGACGCAAAGCCAGATTGTATCTTAAATAATATTTTGGAAGTAGCTTGTGGAACAAGACTGAGAGAACCAAAGGCTTGTCATATGGCAAAATATTGCACCACCACTCAACAGCTAGGTGATTTCCAGCAAGTGTCTTGTCTTAGAGCAGACATAGATGGCTGGCTGTCTTCTTGTGGAGCAGCAACAGACAGTGACAGAAACTTAATTTTATCTTCCTCGGTTCAGCCTGAATTCTTGTGCCTTTTAAATTATTTCCCCACACCAATCTAGATGGTATGCACGCTTAACTTCTGTGAGAGATGGATGGTTTAATTGCACTACAACCATTGAGTCTGTCTTTGTATCATGAACACACTGTTTCTTATAGAGAATGAACATCGGTCTACGGGCATTCTTGGTCATAGCAGATAGTTTGCAGCAAAAAGATGGTGAACCCCCCATGCCAGTTACAGGGGCTGTTCTTCCTTCAGGAAACACGTTGAGAGTGAAGAAAACATATTTGAGCAAAACGCTCACGGAAGAGGAAGCCAAAATGATAGGTGGGTTTCCCAGATGTGTTAGATCTGGACCTTACTAAGCCTTTAACATGACTAAAAATATTTACCTGTAGTGAGATACACTGTGAGAGAAATCATTATAAAAGTAGCTGATGAGACATTCCAACGTTAGGTGTGTTGATTGACTCAGGCTGTGCTTTGTTTTCCTGCCCTGTGAACGGTTTGGAACTCTCCGGTAAACATGTTGCCATTTAAATGTTAGACTTTTATCTATGGCCTTTTCATGCTTCTAATATTGATTATCTACATTTTACAGTAAATTTCTAAGACATCTGTGTCCTTTGATAGATAATCCTATTTATAAAGCAAACATTTTCCCAGTAAAATTAGTTTAATTTGTGTTTTAAACATGCCAAATTATACACATGCCAGATTATATTGTGGGTTTAGACTATGTGAGATTATTTTCTTGTTAATTCAGTGATCTTAATCCTAAGAGGTGATTTTTCTGCATTTGTTCTTTCTTACTGAGTACCTGAATTTAGAAATGCACTACAATCTTTAAGATAGTTCCTGGATTTCAAAAACCTGAAGGAAATACATGAGGAGATGCTTTGCTCTAAATATTTATCTTTAGCTCTGTGTGTTTAAATGAGTTCAAAAAATTTTCATGCATGGGGAATAAACATTACTAATTATTTCACTAATACACACAATATAAATGCAAATTGGTTTACTTTTTCTTTGTGTTATATACCTAAGTATATAAAATACATGCATGAAATATATATGCTATACAAATTTGTCTTCCAGTATTGAACACTGACACTGTTTAATGAGAACAGTAAAAATAAAATAGCTAAAATATATTTTCCCTTCATTTAAAAATTTATGTGAAGTCACTTGGTTTACTTTACTAAAAGCATCCCAAATGGAAATTATCCTTTACTCACATAATCACCAATTATGGTGACTTTTCTTGTACAAGACCAGAAACATAAAAATTCCAAAATAAAACTTACTATTTCCTTGTTTACTTTAACTCTCCTGGAAAATATTTCCTTTTGACGTACTAGAATCTCTATTTATTGAATGTAAATGAGTATTTGGTGAACACCCTGTAAGTGCTAAGAGTCCTACAGATAAGAGATTTAATTAGATTCTGCTCAAAGAAGTCATTGACCCATAGAAAGTTTTAAGTAAAAAAATGTCATAGAGGATGAATAAACTAAGATTATATCCTTCGATAGATTTAGTCAAAGATGTAATGAAAACGCATGTTTTTCAGGCATGTCATTGTATTACTCTCAAGTACGAAAAGCTGTAGACAACATTTTACGGCACCTTGACAAAGAAGTAGGAAGGTGTATGATGCTAACTAATGTCCAGATGTTAAACAAGGAGCCTGAGGACATGATCACGTGAGTACAATGAAGATTTAGTCTTCAGTGAAGGGTTGATTAATCAACAGACACCCGCAGTTTCTTCCCATTTATTCTTCCTATGTATTCTGTACAGTTGAGCCTACAACAACATGGCATTTAGGGGCATCAACCCCCAGGTAGTCAAAGATCCATATGTAACCTTTGACTCCCCAAAATGTAACTACCGGTACTAATAGCCTACTGTTGACTGGAAGCCTTACCAATAACATAAATAGTCGATTAACTCATATTTTGTATGTTATATGTATTACATACTATACTGTTACAATAAAGTAAGCTAGAAGAAAAAAGATGTTAAGGAAATTATAAGGAAGAGAAAATGCATTCATAATACTGGACATAGTTATTGAAAAAATTCTGTAAGTGAATCTGAGCAGTTAACACCTGTGTGTTCAAGGTACAACTGTGTTTTGTTGCCATCTTAGAATCAGCATCATAAGAAATGTTATGGATGGTGAAAACATGCTTTGATAATATTTGACTAGCTCTAAAAATAAAGTCAAACCTGAGATTGATCTATTTTGGTTATATCTCAAATATCGGTGGGCCAGTAAATTAGAAAATGGGTCCCAAGATACATTGACTGGTTCACATTTTTCAGAAGTGACGTTTCGCTTCCAAAGTTGATCATAGCCTGGGTGCCAGTGACAACATCAGTATGTAGACATTCCACTTTAAAAATCTCAAGTTCACTTGGTTGAAGTGATAGTCCCTGAACTGTGAGAGTTAAACCCGCCTAATAGTCTCTGTGCAAAAAATGTGTCAGAGAAATACTGGATTTTAAGAAAGCATTGGTGGAAGCCAGGATGGCTCCGTGGGTTAAGCATTCACTTTGCAGCCCTGGGGACTAAGGATCAAATCCTGACCCCAGCCTGTGCAGACCCATATGCTGAACTGGGGAGTGCCTCCAGTTCAGTTCTCACCAGGGTGAGACCCGGCCCAGTTCCTGCCCTGTGCATCTCTGTGCCTACCTGTGGAATGAAACTATGTGGAAAAACCAATGATGTGCAACTATGGAGACTGCTCTGGGCCCTCCCTCTTCTCTGTCTCTGTATCTCTCTCTCTGTCTGTCAAAAACAATTAAAAAAAAAAAAATATATATATATATATATATATTAAATAAATAAATAAATAAAAGCATTGGTAACTTTGAATGTTGAAATCAAATGCTCTTAGCTAAAATCTCAGATTTAGATTTGTAATAGGAGCTCTGTAGAAGAAACTCATACAAGCTATATTTGCTACTTTTGAGTCTTTGTGGCAGGAGCTAGAATTAGGTTTTCACTTTACATTTTAAGAAAGGTTGGACTTTGTAGTTAGATTGTGAATTAAATTATAATTGGCACATGCAGCATAAATTATCAAAACTATAGTCAGGTAAATTTTCTTTGTCACTCAGCATGTCCAGCTCCAAATACCAGTTAGTTGGAAGGTTGTTACCTATGTAGGGAAGTTCACTTTGTGGGTGTGTATTATTATAATGGTGGCATGTTGAAAGCAAAGTATGACAAAACAAAAATTGACAAAGTAGAAAACACACAATTATTTTAAATACATGTAGCAGTATATAAAGTTAAAATGAATGCCTTCTTCTCAGCGTTCCACTTTAAATCTGTGATACTCTTTGGGTCAGTGTGATTCCTTCCAGATCATTCCCCATGTCAATACAAATACACACACACACACACACACACACACACACATTATTTTTACAAAAAAAAAATGGGATTATACAATGCATATTATCTCGAGATTGCCAGTTATTTGACTTAAATAGTATGAAGATTATATGGCTTTAGACCAACCTTTTCCAACCTGCGGCCTGACTGCAGTCCAGGATGGCATTGAATGTGGTCCAACACAAATTCATAAAGTTTCTTAATACATTATGAGATAGTTCTTGCAATTTTTTTTAGCTCACCAACTATCGTTAGTGTTAGTTTATTTTAATGTGTGGCCCACTACAATTCTTCCAGTGTGGCCCAGGGAAGCCAAAAGGTTGGACTACCCCTGCTTTAACCTCATTATTATGTACTCTGAATATATTAAAGCAATTTTCAATTTATAATGTAGAAGATATGACATGATTTTAAAACTTCTGTCATAGATTGGTTTCCTCTAAAAAGAAAAAAAATAAATGAAACACCTTTAAAGAAAAACTTTATTAATAATCAAGAGATCATAAGATAGGGTCAAGACTAAAATGATATATTTAAAGCCACAAAAAGGTACAATTTAAATGTACACATGAACATTTAATTTGTATTGTAACCGATATCTTAAATTTTTTTCCATGACAATTTTTTTTTCGTATTCAGCCCTCTTAAGACCCCCAAATAAGACTAGGAATATTTTTTATGCTAGGCTTTCTAAGGCAGATCCCTGAGTAGAAAATCACTCATTGCTACATTCTTTAAAAAAAAAAAAAAAAGAAGCAGGAAGAAATATTAGGGAATCCATAAGCATTTAGGAGAAGAAAGTTGAAGTCCACACCACGCTAATGGAAATGGTCATTGGAGGTGATATCCAAAGTTGGTCCACCACTTTCCCAGGCCCCGCTTAAGGTATGAACTTGAACACTAAGCATTCTGTGTCATTCCATTTCCATTTCCATTTCTCATACCTTCTGTGATTCATGCTAGCAGATAACAATGGTAAATTATTATTATAGACTATCTGTGAATAAAAATTATGTTTGGGGGGTTTGCATACTTCCTGTAAACCCAAAAGAGCAAGGACAGCAGGAGGAAAACCGCTTCTCGTATCAGTTAAGAGTCCCTGATCTAGGCTTGCAGTATCAGCTGGGAAGCCCACAAGAATTCTCCTTGCACTTCAGGCCAGGCAGGGTCATCTGTTTCCCGACAGCTATGAAAATCATCCCAGCTGCTTGACACATCTGCTGAGCAAACCAGGAGGACTGTTTACATAACTCACTGAGTTGCACATGAGCATTTAGGAGAGACACCCCTACCCCTACCCCCACCCCCAGCTAAAACTCTGTCCAGCTACTGAGGGGCGTGTGAAGGTCCCCTTTCCTTCAGCTGATTGAAAACTGCGGTGCAATGTCTTCCTCTCCTCAGTCCTTATATGCCCCATGCGGGACTCTGGAAAAGGCGTTTTAATGACTTCTGTGTTTTAAAAGCAGCCCACGGGGACCAAACCCCACTGAATCATAAGCCATGTAGTGGAAGGCTATGGACATCAGCAATTTTTTCTCTTCATATGCATACCTCTGTCTAACATTTAAACCTTGATAAGTTCTCTGACAACTGGCCAAGCTATAAAGGGTGTAATCATTCCAGGACAATCCAAAGAAAACACCAGGGAGAGATTCAGAAGGCATGGATTCTCGTCTCTGTTCACACAGTTGGTCAATTATTTTTAAAAATGTTCATAACCTTCGGCTGTGCTTAAACGTGGTTTTCTCTCTCCAGGGGTGAGAGAAAACCGAAAATCGACCTTTTCAGGACCTGTGTTGCTGCTATTCCTCGACTGCTTCCTGACGGGCTGTCCAAGCTTGAACTGATCGACTTGCTGGCTAGGTAGGTGAGAGCCGCCGTGGGCACTGTTTGGTCAAGTTGATTTCAATCTTTTGTCATGATTCCTAAAAAAATAGGATGATGATTAAAAATCGGCAAAGATTTGCCAAATGAGGCATTATTCCAGATACTTTGTGGCAGCAGTGAAGAATAAAGAAATGTTTTGTTGTTGTTTTTCTCGTGTTCAAGGGGTTTAAAATCCAATGTAGAAGCCAGTATATGAGGTAACTAATAACCCAAGGCCTAGAATTATGCAGATTAATGGCACAAAAAGTGTGGCACATGAATTCAGTGTGTGTGAGAGAGGACTGTGTGTGTAGGTCAGCACGTAACTCCCCAGAGAAGTTTGAGCTTAGGCTGCCCGCAAAAGACACACAATTCAGAAAGGCAACGGAGTTGACGTGAGCACAAAGGTGAGGCTCAGATATGAGGAAGTGAGTCTGGCTGGAAAAGTTCATTCTGGATCTGACCCCAGTCTGAGGCCCACAGACCCCTAGGGGCCAATAAGGTGGGTCACAAGGTTCCTAAGCTAATTTCAGTACTTTTAAAAGCTGTCCCAAATCATATATTTATTATTACCCTCCCCACCCTTCATAAGAATGCACAGTTCAGCCAGAACCTAAAGTTCATTTGCTTTGAGTGAAATTGTATCATTTTAGTTAAGTAAGCTTAATTTCCTCATGGTGATCTCAAGTTCTAGTTGACAGTTATGCCTATGTTTAATTTAAAAATCAAATATGACTTATTTTACCTAAATACTTAGAAGGCAACTGCATGAGAAATGTAAGACAGGTGCATGGAGGGAATAAAAGAGGGAAGGACAAAAGTTATCCTTGTTTGAAAAACAAAAACAAAAAAGGAGTTTAGAAGCCCAATGATAAAAAGTAACAGAAATACATAAGACCAGAGAGGTAGATTTGCAGTTAATGTTTATTAGCTGAGGTGTTTAGATGGTTGGAGTTTTAAAGGGGGAAAATGTCATGATAAAAAAAAAAATACTATCATTTTAGGCTGATTAATCTGATAATGGTGGAATAGAGGAAACTCATGCCTCAGACACTTTATAACTAGAAGGCAGGTTAAAGGGCTCTCTTTTCTTTCAGTAACTGTGATCTCCTTAAGAACTTGGTGGGGTCTTTCCTCAAGAATTGGTTTAGATCTTCCTTCTCAACATCACTGGGGAACTTTCTTTGCGTTGGGAACAGGAAATGCATCTTCCCTGACTTGGTATATGTCTGCTTATGAGCTAGCTTTTGCCTGGTTATTTGAACCTGACCAAATTTGGACCAACTGGTATGCTTTAGGCTTTAGAAAAAAGGTATTTGCTTATCAAGTTTTGGAAACACTATTCAAAAATGTGTGACTGTACCAGACTTGATTTACCGAGAAAATTTTGGATGAAGATTAGAAGTCCTGGGTCGGAATCCAGGATTTTAAGGAAATCCCTTCACTACTCTGGGTCACAATTTCTCCTTGTATTGTGGGGGCCCCTCATTGGCTGGCTACCTTCTTGTCTGACACTGACACCCCCAGGCTGCTGAGTCCTGGAACTTCTTGCTCCTGAATGTCTGCGACCTCCATCTCCCGCTTCCTCACTACTGGCTCTGCCCCAGGCCAGGCCTCACGCCTTGTGTCCTGAGTCACTGCAGTGACATCGTAGCTGGTCTCTGCCCTCAGTCATGTTGCTTCGCCCAAGCATCCTTCATGTTCTGCCTAACTCTTCTTTTTCTCAGGTGTGAATCAATCACGTTACTGCTCCTGGAACTTTCAGGATGAATTTTCTTCTAATGATGATAGCAGTATTTACGGAGTGCTCACTGGATGCCCCATGCGGTTCTAAACCCTATACACAGATCCTCCCAATGACCCTCACAACAGGTTTCTGAGATGTAGGGACAGTTATTGTCCCCCACTTTCCAAATGAGGCTCTAAGGCTTGGAGAGATTACGTAACCAGCACCAGGCCACATGGCAGAGGGACATGGCTGATCCAGGCACTCTGATTTCAGGCCACACACAATTAACCCCTTCCCTGCCATACCGCCCTCCTGAGGGACCCACAGACCCTTGTTCAAGCGACCCCTGCTCCCTCTCCATCACTGTCCCGCGCAGCACCCTAGCTGGTAGACACAGCCATGCTGAGCTCCATACCCTGTGGGCTGTGTGCAGTGGGCACAGGGCCTGGATCTTAAGAGGGTCTCAAAAATATGTGTTTGTTGAGCAAATGAATAAAAACCAATAAAGCATTATGCTCACTATAATGCCCCCATACCAATGTTGAGATTTAATATTATGAAATTTTAGGTTAAACCACAAATATTATTCAGTTGACAGGCTCAAGATTGCTCAGCCTTGGCACTACCAACATTTGGGGGCCAATAATTTTTTGTCATAGGGAGTTGTCCTGCACATTATAGGATGTTTAGCAGCATCCCCTGCTAAAGATATGCTCGTAGAGGCACATTCCACATGGTGATAACCAACAATGTCTCTAGACATTAGCAAATATCCCTTTGGTGGCCACACCGATTGAGGACACCCAGCTTCACTTTTAGTTGCTCATTTTCACCAAGTCCCTTAATTTCTCTAATATTCAGGTTTCTCATTCTTAAAAGTGGTAGGATTTGATGCTAATTTATTTAGCAGTCAACAATGTATTAAGGAGTATTCATATACAGCTGTCACGTAGTATCTTGTACTGTGTTCTGAAACAACAAAGGGACACAAGTGGACTAGTGAAATCTGAATTAAAATGTGTACTATGATTAATTGCATTGTGCCAGTATGAATATCTTAGTTTTGATAAGAGTGTCACAGTTATAGAACATGTTAATGTTAGGGTTGGTGAATGAAGAATAACATATTAAAGGAGGGTAACCCATTTTCAGACACAAGGAAAAGCAGAGCCCCATAGATGTTTCTTCATAGCAACCAAAAAATGTTAATGAAGTTGATGACTGCATTATCTCTCTTTCATTCCACAGGCTGTCTATCCACATGGATGATGAACTGCGCCATATTGCACAAAATTCTCTTCAGGGTTTGCTGGTTGACTTCCCAGACTGGAGGGAAGATGTCCTGTTTGGCTTCACCACCTTCCTGCTCCGGGAAGTAACCGACATGCATCACACACTCCTGGACTCCTCTCTCAAGCTACTGCTCCAGCTGCTCACCCAGTGGAAGCTGGTCATACAGACTCAAGGAAAAGTCTACGAACAAGCCAATAAAATCAGAAATGCAGAGGTAATTTCACACTCTTACCATCTATTCGTATTCTTTCACTTAGCATGTCTGTGTAAGTCGCACCCCTGAGCACCCTGGGAGTTCTTCTGGCTACGTTCTCCTGCGTGGTAGCCCTTAGATTTTCCATCTGCCTAAATTGTGACCAAGAGAGTCAGGATGTGAGGTGCCACATTAACAAGGCCAATAATGGAGTCGAACATTTTTTTTTCCCAGAGAATCATGATTATAAGTGTGTTTTTTTAGAGAAAAAAAAGAAGGATACAGAGGTGAATGTGGATTTGGGTATGGAAATGGCTGTCTGTTTGGATATAAAAGTTAGCTCCTCACTGGGTTTTTTTTTTGTTTTTTTTTCACTTAGCAACCTATTGTTTGTATTGTCCAATATCCACAGAGAAGGAAGTGCCGTCTTGTGGTTTCTTTATTCTTTCACTCCTTAAGTGGTAAACTTCATGATAAGATTTTTTTTTAAGTTTTATTTATTTATTTATTTATTTATTTATTTATTGACAGAGAGAGAGAGAGAGAGAGAGATACAGAGACAGAGAGAGAACTGAACTGGGGGAGCTCCCAGTTCAGCATATGGTTCCGCACGGGCCGGGGCCGGGATTCGATCCTCGGTCCCCAGCGCTGCAAAGTGAGCGCTTTACCCACTGAGCCATCCCGGCTTCCCCATGATAAGGTTTTAAGGAGCAGGTTGAGGAGGACAGTTCTCAGAGGAGAAACAGGGCAGTGGTGGTGTGGCATTGACCACGAGCAGATGGAGAAAGGGGCCCAGCAGGGGAAGAGTATAACACGGAGGCTCAGGGAAGTGTAATTACATTTAGGGGCAGCTGTGATCCCAAATGGGCTGACCTCAGTGATGAGGCCAAGGTCATTCTCCTTCCTTGTGTTCTACACATGCCAAAAGACGATAGGTGGAAAAACAAGGGCTATGTACGCTCGTAAAAGGAAAACTGGAAGGAAGGTGGAATGTGCTGTTGTCTGGCTTATGTTTTAGACTCGCCTGGTTGTAGTTTGGGCATGTTCAGAACTCATCTCATAAATGGCAAAACCTAGATTAGAGTCTAACACAAAAACAAGTAAGCAAGTCTGATTAGAAAGTAAATGTTTGAAAATTCGTATTTATAGTATCCAAAAGCTTGTAGAGAACATAAATAGAAACAAAGCAGACCATCTTGATTGACTAGTGTAATTCCAAATGGTATAGAGAGAAGCAGTTTTGTTTTTTATTAGTGTTAAAAGCCTTTGAAAAGTTATTTCTTATCACAAGTAATCTGATGGTTGCTGACAGTATTCTGAAGTAACAGTTGATCTAAAAACAAAAAGGGATCTGTGACATTTTATAAATAATAATGAACTTGTAGCCAATGTAATTTATTTTAATATTACAAGGTCAAATGTGCCCATAGATGTACATATAAGAGTAGTTTCTTCTTCCATGGTTATTTTTCTGAATACAGAATGTTGTTCTTATTGCATGACAGCTAATCCCAAACGGCTCCAGCCACCGAATGCCATCGGAACGCGCTCCCCACTGCAGCGTCCTCCATGCTGTGGAAGGCTTTGCCCTCGTTTTGCTCTGCAGTTTCCAGGTGGCCACACGCAAACTGTCTGTTTTAATACTCAAGGAAATCCGAGCATTATTTCTTGCCCTGGGTCAGCCTGAGGTATGGACTAGTCTTCTGAGTTTTCCAGTTTGTCTCTTTCAACAGTTTTGAAGTTTAGATTAAAAACTGTAAATAATGCATTACTGTTTAGTGTCATGTGTGTTACACGTGATGTGAAAAAATAACTTGATTCATGGTGGGCTTTTCATTATGAAATAGCAGCTCTTGATCATCAAGAAAAAAGTTATACAGTCTGAGGACAATAGAAAAGCCGATCTCTGACTCTCCAGAAGATGGTGCTTGTAAAGAAGTAAAGAATTTTAAGATCAGGTTATAGATCGTTTTCCTTCATAATGTTCAGCATACATTGAATTAAGCAAATATTACTACATTTATGTTAGAGAATGAACTTGAGGAAATAATGCATGCTGGTGAAAATGATCAAGGTACCAAACTACCAGGCTAACTGGAAGTTGTTTGGTCTTTACAATGATAGTACAGTAGCATCTCAAGGAAGCTTGTCCCCTCGAGATGAGAGAGTGAAGCCCACTAGTAAGCTTGATCGATTCCAGCTAACCTCTCACACTTGGTCAAGTGTGTTACAGCCTCATTCAGGTGTTTAATCTCGTCGCCTGATGGCATAGGTGGCCAGACCCTAGGCATGAGCTGATGGAAGAAGGGACAGCTTTTGATCTGACATACTTCTTTAGAAAAATGCTACTTTCCTTCTTCTTGTTTTGAATCACTGATCCTAGTTTTATGATCCTCAAAATGGTCATTGTCTTTTAAAAATCTACTTTCAAATCTATCTCTATTCTTTCTTTTCACATCTTGAGACACCTTTCTGATATATGTTAGGACCACATCTCTGGTACCTGGCAAGTGGATTTCTGAGACATACTCTGTTTTGGTAAACCTCTATTCAGTCTCTAATTATAATAGAATGATAGTAATAATTACCATGAATGTGCCAGGCACTGTATAAGTGCTCTACCCATACTATCTCATTTAAACCTCCCAATAACCTAAGTAGTGTTTTTACCTCCAATGTATAGATACTGAGACTGAGGTGTAGGAAGGTTAAAGGCCTTCCCAAAATCAACAGATAGGACATGACGAGCCAGAATTGAAAGCCAGATATATTAATAGATGTCTGTAAAGCGCCACGTTGTTAACTGCTAGTCTAGCAGACTATCAGCAAGGTTCCTCATGTGTCTTTGACCAGCCACAGCTTTTTTGAAACCATTTTGATTCTCATTGTGAAACTATTCTCATACATCAGTAAGGATGTTCCAAGGCTTTGCTATAAGGCTTCTAAGTAAACAATTTTATATTTTTTATAGTATAGCTTCTCTATAATAAAGGAGGGCAAGCACACACACAGACACATGTGCACTATTCATGTAGGATTTTTTTATAAGATACTTTCTTTCGTTCCCTTTCTGATTTGCTTCTACACAACGTAGATACCACAGAGAGTGTGTGGTCGGTCTCCATCCAAGGCAGTTTCTTTGGGGCTAAAGTTCAATCACAGTCATCAATTCCTGATTTATGTTAGGAGATCAGTGACTTCTGTGAGTAGCCATTGAGTGCTTCAGAAGAGCTGGATATCCTTGGGGCTTTTTGTTCCTAAAAATGAGTGGCACCGTACATACTTCGGTGAATGATGACTGGCACCCGCATTTAGATCCTTTTGCACATGTGTGCGTTTCTGAAATTTGGGTGCATGGCTTTTTAGTGCAGTGTGAAATGGGAGCTCTAATTATCTTCCCCTGAAACTTGAAAGACTCAGGAGCATAGGGAGTTTTCTCCAGGCTCTCCCACCATCCTGGGACTCACTTGTCTGTGAGAAAACCCTTATCACTATCTTGCAGGCTGTTCGGCTTCATGTACTAGACAGAGGCGGCGGGCTGGGTGGGAAGGAGTCGTTTTCCCACGGAGAGTAACCGCCTCCCCTTTGTGCAGGATGATGACAGGCCGATGATTGATGTCATGGATCAGCTCAGCTCTTCCATTCTCGAAAGTTTTATTCATGTCGCAGTTTCGGACTCTGTGAGTACACACTTGATCCCGATTGCTAATCATTCCTAAGCACCAACTCAGGACCTGTCTGCAAAAGGAGAGACAAAGAAAAATGAGGTGGAAGAATTCGGGGCTTTTACGTCAGATTAATAAACCGATACAAAAGTACTTAGGAAAACAATGCAAGCTTTTCAGATATTGCCTTAGGAGACAGTCTGATACATTTCAAGCAAAATTTGAGCCTTAGGAACACAGATAATCTTTTGAAAACTGCAATTTCAAGAACTGCTCTGTCTTCTTTAGGAAACCTTTAACCTGTCTTATTTATTATGCTTAGTGCTCTCTGTAACTTAACATTTACATGGTGCGTTACAGTTTGCCAGGTGCTGTCACGTTTATCATCTTTTCGACCCTCGTAGGTATTGAAACTCCAAAACAGGAGGGGCACAAGGTCATTGTCACACAGAAGGAAGTGTTAGGGCCCAAACTTGACTGTAATTAGACTCTGACTCTGGTCGAACTTTATCTGCTACACAAACACATTCTTCTTTATTAAGAGCATATTGGCAGCTTTCAGTTTTCTGAACAAGTAGACCAGAAACTGAAATGGCTGTTAATTACCTGTTTGTTTGTTTTTAAGTCAATACAGTAATGGGAACTGGGTTAATTTCCGCTCCATAACTGAGGAGAAGCAGGGCACATCGAACAGCTTGCAGAATCCACACTGCCAGTGCCCCTTCTATATTCTTGTCGAACAACTATAAATAAATACAAACGTACTTGTCAAATAGCCGTAAGTGAAGACAAAACCTGAAGACATTGTGAGCTTTAGCGGACTTTTCTGTCATTGAACACAGATCCTTATTTTTGCTCTGGTTGCTGTAATAATGATGATTACTAAAACGATTAGCCAGGTAGCACAGACCTACTTCTTCCTTCAGAAATGCATGTTGTTTTAGCACAGAATGGAAGAGTCAAGCTCCATTGTCTTAGATGCCTATCTTATTTCCCTGCCAGTTATATTTTGCTCATGTGATTTTTGTTCTGCGTTTATCAGATTCGGAATCTTGAGACCCAGGAGTAACTAGGACAGTAAACGGCCTGTAGGAAGATACACAGAGAGGGGAGACAAGCAAAGAGGGTAGCCATGCTGCTTTGTGCCGGGGCTCTTCGTTCCTGAACCTGTGTAATTCCGATAAAGATGAAGTGAGAGCAGCGTTGTTATTTCTAAGTCGTGAATGAAGCATTCTGGGATATTCCGCGATTTTCCCAGGTCACAGACTTTGGGCAGAGCTTGGGCTGGGATTTCATCTCTCAGGCCCTGAAGAGCCAGTTGTGCCTCTTATAGCCCATTAGCCTTCGAGGCCACTAGTGCTGCATTCTGACCCACAGGAATGCCTAGACCAGGCGTGTCCAACCTGTGGTCCAGCACAAATCCTTAAAACATTATGAGATTGTTTTTTGCGATTTTCTTTTCTCTTTCTCTTTTTTTTTTTAAATATATTTTTATTTATTTATTTATTTATTTTTGACAGAGAGAGAGAGAGAGAGAGAGAGAGAGAGAGAGAGAGAGAGACAGAGAGAGAGAGAGATACAGAGACAGAGAGAAAACTGAACTAGGGGAGCTCCCAGTTCAGCACAGGGTTCCGCACAGGCCGGGGCCGGGATTCGATCCCCAGTCCCCGGCGCTACAAAGTGAGTGCCCAACCCACTGAGCCATCCTGGCTTCCCCTCTTTTTTTGTTTAAGCTCATCAGTTATAGTTAGTGTTAGTGTATTTTAAGTGTGGGCCAAGATAATTCTTCTTCCAGTGTGGCCCAGGGAAGCCAAAAGGTTGGACACTGCTGGTAGACCCAGCAGAGAAAATGGATGCCATCACTTCGAATGCCTACCAAACATAAAAGCAATTTTCTTTCCTGGCACAACAGCTAAATCATTTGAAACCTGGCCTTCCCTAAACTTTGATATTCTAGACTTTAAAGAAAATGAAATATAAGAACCTAAGAGGGAGAGAGGGAAGGAGGGAAGGAGGGAGGGATGGATGGAGGGAGGGATGGATGGATATAGATGTCTTTCAGAAGGTTCTAGAATGTATTATTTTGGCTTGAAATCATTAGGCCAGCATAAGTAGGCATCTTAGTTTAAAAATAACCAGTAAAATACCGTTCATGAAAGGCATTGCACTCAGCCATCTCCTAAAGTCAGATGGAAGGTATTTCAATCCAAGTAAAATTAAACAAAATCATGGCTAAAAATATGAATTAATTATGGGGATAAAGAACACCCTTGTGAATCTCAGAAATTAATAAATTTTCAGAATTTTAAAATGGCAAATCCACGATCAAGTTTGAATTAACTCACGTCATATATTCAACAAATATTGTACTAATATTTGTCTGTGTACTAATGCACAGTGCTGGGTGACATTCAAGCTGGATGAAGCATGACACCTGTCCTTAACCTCCATGCTTTGGTCACTTGCTGTCAGGTCTAGGAAATAGCAATGAACATCAACCAAGGTCCTATGTGGTAGGGGTGGCTGGGGGTTTCAGTTACAGCTTGGCCTGTTGCACACGTGGTCAGGAAAAGCCATGATGAAGTCATTTCGTTTGGTGTTGACTTGCTGCCCACTTGCGCCCACAGGCCACCTTGCCACTGACCCACAACGTGGACCTGCAGTGGTTGGTGGAGTGGAACGCGGTCCTGGTCAACAGCCATTACGATGTAAAGAGCCCGTCCCACGTCTGGATCTTCGCTCAGTCCGTCAAAGACCCCTGGGTCCTCTGCCTGTTCAGTTTTCTCCGGCAGGAAAACCTGCCCAAGCACTGCCCCATGGCCCTCAGCTACGCCTGGCCGTACGCCTTCACGCGGCTGCAGTCAGTCATGCCTCTGGTGGACCCCAAGTAAGGGAGATGTGTGTGTGACTCTTGTTTCTCTTGTTTCACCATTTGCCCTCTTATGTTTCCATTTCATGTAAGACATTGGGGTATCACACAATCTTCTCCAGTTCCTAAACTGCCTAATGCAGAATTCTTAACACTGAGTAAAACAACAGGTCCAGAGTTCTTGTCCAGAGCTAGTTGCTTTGTTTTTTTTTCCTCCCTAATAATCAATGTGATCGTATGAGTACAGAATCTCAGACTTTACTGGTGAAAGCTATCTTAATGTTCTGATTAACTTCCCAGGCCAGTTGGGACCTTCCCTGTCCAGAGACAATCCTTGTCTGATAGCTGTCCCACTCTCTTTGGGCACTTTGGAGGATCTTTATTCCAGCAGTGATATCTAAACTCTGGAACTTAGCTTCACCCTTGTTTTCAATTCCGTGTTTCCAGTAGCCCAATTAACGCCAAGAAAACCAGCACGGCCAGCAGCAGCGACAACTATGTCACCTTGTGGAGAAATTACCTCATTCTTTGCTTTGGAGTTGCCAAGCCCAGCATCATGAGCCCAGGACACTTAAGAGCTTCCACTCCAGAAATCACGGCCACCACACCTGATGGTACAGTGAGCTACGATAACAAGGTGACGTGACATGCTTCCGAAGAATTATTCTGTAAGGTTTTTTTTTAGCTTGTTTGTCTAGAGTTCACAGTGCAAATCGCACTGTGCCTGCCATCTAGAGTATATGGGGTCGATTTTTCTCCCTCACATTTCTAAATTCCATGGAGTGTTTATGTGAATAATGTATTATTCCTCCCTGACAAGTGGGCAGCGAAAGATAAAGAGAAGTCAGTGAACCTGCTTAAGAACATAGTAGAGTGACTTGTTTGTATTAATGCCCTGAGGGTTGGTCATGTCTAATATGTCTCTCACTTCTCTCCAAGTAGTCACCTTCAAACCATGCCTGGATTAACTTGTTAAAGATGGTTTGGTAGATTTGTTTTTGTTTTTTTAAAGAAGATTATTATAATGAAAATATTTTTTGCAATCTGTGTCCCAGGTGGAAAATGCATTCATTGTGCTGTATTAAAATGTATGGGCTGTTATTTTTCCTGAAATGATGGCAGTGCCTTGGGATGTGGTTCAGAACTTTGCAACTGTGATAAATGCATCCTCGTTTGATGAAAGGAAACAATCCGTTATCATGTGACCTCCTTTTCACTTTTAATCAATTTGTTTCAGGCCATAGGCACCCCATCTGTGGGAGTTCTGTTAAAGCAGTTGGTGCCTTTGATGAGACTAGAGGGCATTGAGATCACAGAGTCCTTAGTTTTAGGATTTGGAAGAACAAACTCCCTCGTTTTCAGGTACGGTAGTCTTCATGAGTTATACATTTGTACATATGAGTCGCTGTCATAGTCCCTTTTCTTAATGCGAGTCTCAGTTTGCTGTTGGCAAGTGCCTGCAACATGTGTGTGCTGGGTGCGCTTTTCCTTCTGTCCTCTGGTTGATGTGCATGAAACAAGTGTCGCTTGCAGCGGCCTCACATTCATTTCACAGTTCATCATTGCAACTTCGGCGTCACCGCTCAGGTTTTCTCTCCCTTGCAAGCTTTGTCCTAGATAACTATAAATGCAGATATTCCATGTCAGCACCCAGTTAACCCGAATGTTCAGAGACTTTCTCATCAAAACCAGGGGTGTCTGCTCATAAGCCATGGATGACAGGCTCCCAGAGGTGAAGCATTGGCATGGGTTATACTAGTAGATTATTCTATAACAGGAGTGTTCAATCTTTTGGCTTCCCTGGGCCACATTGGAGGAAGAATTGTCTTGGGCCACACATAAATACACTAACACTACTTATAGTTGATGAGCTTAAAAAAAAGTCACAAAAAAACTCATAGTGTTTTAAGAAAGTTTACAAATCTGTGTTGGGCCCCCTTTAAAGCCATCCTACCCGCCAGCTTGTTCTATAATATACCTAGACAGAACCATCATACCTCACTTTCTGGATTCCTTACTCATTTCCCACTGTTAATCAAATGACCATTCTCTCCCAGACAGTGTCAACACCTTTTGAAAGAGTCATTAGTTCTGGGCTGCCTCTGATGGCTTCTATAAGGCAGGAAAGCCCACAGGATGAATAAAATCTTACGGCATTTAATGCAGATGCAAAAGGGAGAGCTCCAAGCATCTGTGAGAAACCCAATTGAAAAATACAGATTAATGAGACGTCTTAGAGACCACACAAAAAGATCAGCTACCTTATTCACATATGGAGTCAGATGTTATTCTTAAAAAAAGTAATTGTGAGTTCTGACTACTTAAGTACTAGTTGACCAGAGTTCTCCTACTTCTTAATAAGTTAAGACAAAGCATCATAGACAAATACTACAGAAAGATACAAACAATTCCTGGAATTACTCAACATTCTTCCCCCGAAGAATACCTTACCCTCTTTAATAGTCCTCAGGGGAAATGACTTATAAGCAACTTTCTATTTGTTTTTGTGGTTTTTTAAAATATTTATTTATTTAAATATTTATTTATTTATTTATTTATTTATTTATTTATTTATTTATTTATTTTGACAGACAGAGAGAGAGAGATACAGAGACAGAGAGAGAACTGAACTGGGGGAGCTCCCAGTTCAGCATATGGTTCCACACGGGCCGGGGCCGGGATCCGATCCACGGTCCCCGGCGCTGCAAAGTGAGCGCTTAACCCACTGAGCCATCCCGGCTTCCCCTATAAGCAACTTTCTAGCCAAAGGGATTTAGGCCTCATTCCTTCCCCTGTAAAATTGCTATAATCAATAAAAATAAAATGTGTCCTCTAATAAAAAAAAATTGGTATAATTATAGAATCTATCTCATAGATTTATGGACAGGAAAAATAACAATATAAACAGTAGATATTCAGGAAATGGTTGCTATTAGTTGGAGGAGACCATTAATATCATTTTCATGTCTTTGATGAAGAAATTCTAGCATGTGTATTGGAGAAATCTGAAATGGAACACAGCTTTTGGTTTCTCAGTGCAGAATGCCATAGAGCGGGGGTGTTCAACCTTGTGGCTTCCCTGGGCCACAGTGGAAGAAGAATTGTCTTGGGCCACACATAAAATACACTCATACTAACAATGGCTGATGAAATAAAAAAAAAAGGTTGCAAAAAATCTCATGACGTTTTAAGAATTTGGGTTGGGCTGCATTCAAAGACACCCTGGGGCCACAGGTTGGACCTGCCTGCCATAGAGTTTACTTTCTTGTCCCTGAAGGGTGATTTCTAGTAACACAAAATATCCTACCAAGAAGTACAAGGTTTTCAGACATGGAGCAGATTGTAGACAAAAAGTACCCACAACCTAGGTCTCATCATTTTGTTTTGGAGATAATGAGGACAGGTGAAGTAGATGCATGTGCTATGAGGTATATGAGGGCTGTCTGGAAAGTATCCAGCCATGTAGCCATTCTCATTCTATTGACAATGGCTGTACTTATTCTGGACAGCCCTCATATATTACTATGGTCAAACTGTATTTTTACTGTACAAGAGAAAAGGTTTTGATGAAAACCTCACAATTATAGGACTTGCCATATTTGCATTTGTCAAAGCTCGAATAAAGAAATTTATCTCTGAAATTCCAAAAAGGCTTCATTTTAGAATCACCTGTGAGTCAGTCCCTTGAGTACAAATCCCAAAGGCAGGTGCATCAAAACTGCACCTGTCTCTTGTGCTCTAATTAGAGTTTTTTCTGTACAGCAACTCAATTTTATTTATCTTCAGTCGCATGGCTTTGTAGTAAAGTGCTTTGAATTTAGGAAGCACTTGCAAAATATTGATGAGTCATTCAGATAGAGTTTTGCTATAGAGGTTTCCAGAACATTAAATCAGAATCTAAATCAATACATATGTACTTAGCCAAAATTATAGACAAAGCCCTGGGATTAACACCAATAATACAAAGTATAGGCCAGTGGCTACTTCCAGAAAGGCCAAAGGAGATTTTGATGTTAGAAGCAAAGTGAAAATAGCAAATGATTTAGGATTGAATGGGTATATTTGGCGACAGATTGCTGTCAATATTGAATTTCAAAGGCTGACCTTTTTCCTCCATAGAGAACTGGTAGAAGAACTCCATCCATTAATGAAAGAAGCTCTGGAGCGCAGACCAGAGGTAAGATTTTGAATTTAAATAATTAATGCCATGGCTTATTTGGATAAGGGTGTGAATTTAATTCTTACCCAATGGTTTCCCCTAAATAATGCAAACACCCAAGATTCTTTTAACCTTGAATTCTAATATTTTAACTTGTTTTCATTATTTTTCAGTATTTAATATAATGCGGTTCCTACTTTAAAAGATTTTAGGCCCTAAACGTCTGAAAGCAAAACCACCTAAACAGTCGTATATACATGGAGATACTACATTCTTATGCAGAGAGTTTGAGTTAATATAATTTTGGTTTTCAGTTTGTTTGCTTGTTTTTTACAAGGAGCTGGACAGTCAAGAATATTATTTGTTTTGTCTGGCATATGAAGCATTTCCTCAACATTATCTTCCCCTAAGTGAACTCTAAAAAGGGATAAACTTGTAATGTGTAAGAAAGAAAATATAAGACTAAGGAATAAGCTTCCCGTGTATTAGATACGACATAAGAAGTAATAGAACTTGAGCAGTTAAAGGAAGGATATGTGAGCTCATGACCAGAATTGGTGAGAGTCCAATTTCTGTGTTCACTTTCTCTTTTCCTTGTGTCAGATGGTCCAATCTTTCTGCAGATGCCAGGAGCATCTAGGAAATGAGGCTTATTCTGAACATTTCCACCTGATAAATATTTACTGACCCACTAATGGTCTTTCTCTTACAGCCTGTAATAGCTACCATTTTCTCTCAGGATTAGAAAAAAAGAAAAATTCATTGTCTTTTATATTTAGGAAACTGGAAAGGACTAGATTAGCTCTTTCTTTAGCTCAGGTTCCTATAGCAAAGTTCACATCGTTTCCCCATGTCTGTAAGTGGTATTTCCTCTTTTTGCACAGAACAAAAAACGCCGAGAACGGCGAGACTTGTTAAGACTACAGCTACTCCGGATATTTGAACTTCTGGCTGATGCTGGTGTAATTAGTGACAGGTAGGGTGAAAATTCCTGAGTTGACGTCAGCTCACCAAACTGGTCTTCTTGTCTCTTTTTCCTTTCTGTCATTTTTTTTTTTTCTTAATCTACTACCTTTAACTCTTGCTCAGAAAAGTCCAAAAAGCTTGTTTTCTTTTTATATATTCTATTTACACTGCAATCTAGGTCCAGAACAAATTTAGTGTGTGAGTTCTGACAGTGAGTCTTATTTTTCGTGAAGCACGTACCACTTGGACACAAACACTAAGCATCTAAAAGTTTTATTTTCTTTTATTCCAGCACAAATGGAGCCTTAGAACGGGATACCTTAGCCCTTGGAGCTTTGTTCTTAGAATACGTGGATCTGACCCGCATGCTGCTAGAAGCTGAAAACGATAAAGAAGTTGAAATTCTTAAAGATATCCGGGCACATTTTAGTGCCATGGTCGCAAACTTGATTCAGTGCGTCCCAGGTACAGTGATGCATCCCTGCAGGGGACTTTTATGAAAAACCTTTTCTTCCTCAGAACTATGCTTTCATCTCAGCTTCCTGGCCTGTGTGCAGGTCCATGACAGGCTCTTTTATTTGTCCGGAAATACTTCAAAACACACATGAGAAGCGATGGTGGTAATTCAGCAGAGGTAGAAAGGAAACTCTAAGCATTAAGTTTGGCTTTGTGTTTGTCCTTGTTTCTATTCTTTGTTTTGGTTCCCATCTGAAAATCAACCAATGGGAGTTCCACAGGAAGGAAGAATTCAAAGGGAACGTTTCACAGGCGTGTCTTTTTTTCATTCTTATTATGCTAACCTGTGAACATGTTTTAGTGTGTTTTATCTGGTATTAAGTATTGCTACCCCAGCTTTTTTTCTCATTTCCATTTGCATGAAATATCTTTGTCCCTTTTCTTACAATCTATGTGTCTTTCCATTGGAAGTGGGTCTCTTGTAGGCAGCCTATGCCCAGATCTTGTTCTTTAGGGTAGCTAAATGGTCAGCTACCCTATGTCTGTCTGTCCCCCTCTCTTTCTCTCTTTTTTTTTGGCTTAGGTGCATTTTATCAGTTTTCTTACCCAATGTCTTTTGATTAGAGCATTTAGTCCATTTACATTTAAAGTAAATATTAACACGTATGTAGTTATTACCACTTTATTGTTTTCTGATTGTGTTTGGAGTTCTCTGTTCCTTCCTTCTCTTGTATGTTGGTGACTTTCTGTAGTGTTGTGTTTGGATTGTTTTCTGTGTATTTCTTGTATATCTCTTGTAGATTTTTGGTTAGTGTTTACCATGTGTTCCATATATACCAAGCTGTGTTTATAGCGATCTTTTGGATGGTCGCTTAAATTCAAACATATTCTAAACTCACTATACTGTTTATTCTCCCACCCCACATTTATGTTTCTGTCACTATTTGTTACCTCTTTTGTGAAATCTGTGAACATGAGATCTCAGCGGTACTCCTGAGTCTTGATTGTATCTAACCAATGAGTTACATAGAGTTGTATATAGTTTAATAAATTATCAAGAGAGATTTTTCTTTTCTCACAGAACAAATGGGCATAAAACATTTTCATCTAGTAGAAGCATAGAGAAATAAAAATATCTGGTCAGCCTGATGTAAAAATTAATGACTGTCATTAAAAGCTTTTGCTATAATTATAAAAAGCTGTGACACAACTCTTTCTTCTTTTCCCTAATTTTGATGTTATATACCCAGTCTTCCTCATATTTGATGGCCCTAATTTAAGATGTGAGTTGACCCTGTCAGTTAGAGTATGTTTGTTTAAAACAGAGAGTCTAAACATTACATTTCACATGGCCTCCCAAAGACTGGCGGCAGCCATCAAGGGCACATTTCCTACGTAGGCCGTAGCTGAGTTGAGAGTGTTTCCGTTTCTCCAGAAGTTGATTAGAAAACAGTCTGAGCTCGTCTCCTATCGCTGCTTCCCACTCTGAGGCAAGGAGCTAGTGACTGCACCGTAAGCAGGAGAACACATACTTAGAAAATTCCACCTGCGTTTTTAAAGACATGTATGATTACCTCAAGGAAACGTGAGTTAGGAAATGAAATTACTCCTTTCTCCAAAACTTAAAAATCACGCATAATCAGGCCAGCGGCTGTGTTCACTGTATTTCTTCAGTCCAGTTGACACTTCACTCTGCGTTTTCCTCTCTAGTTCATCACCGGAGATTTCTGTTCCCCCAGCAGAGCCTGAGGCACCATCTCTTCATCTTGTTCAGCCAGTGGGCTGGGCCCTTCAGCATTATGTTCACTCCTCTGGATCGCTACAGTGACAGAAATCACCAGATTACTAGATACCAGTATTGTGCATTAAAGGTAGGTCACCTTGGCCACAGTGAGTGAATTTTGTCAGATCAGTGGTCTCTTCCCTTAAATTGACAACCATGTCTTCAAATAGATTAAAATAAATAATATGATAAAATATGAGTGCACATGGAAAAAAAAAATCACACACACATACACAAATACATAGCTGACTTTAAAAATCCCAAAGGTGCACCCATGAACATAGATAGATAGCTATGAATAAAATATGTAAATATTCAAATTGGACTGAGAATTTTGAAATGCAGAACACTTCCAAGTTCCCACTTTTACCCAGTGTTGTTCCTATATGAGAACCACACATTTTACTTAAAGGGTAAACCGTTTGAGTAGCTGCCTTGCCAATTAACTTTCAACCTAAAAAAAAAAAAAAAAAAAAAAAGAAATCTCACACACTCATGCACACATACACTGTGTATATACACATATATATGAATGTGAAACCTGATCAAAATCTGCTCTGTTCCCTGTTTAGTCTCCTATCCTAGAAGACGCCCAGAAATAAATGTCTACACTATGAGGACCATTAAAAAATTTCAGGGGAAGCCAGGATGACTCAGTGGGTTAAGCGCTCACTTTGCAGCCCCGGGGACCGAGGATCGAATCCCGGCCCCGGCCCGTGCGGACCCATATGCTGAACTGGGGTGTGCTCCCAGTTCAGTTCTTGCCGGGACCTATGTGGGAGGCTCCCGGCCCAGTTCCTGCCCTGCGCAGCCCCGCGCCCACCTGTGGAGTGAAACTATGTGGAAAACTAATGCTGTCAACTATGGAGACTGCTCTGGGCCCTCCCCCTTCTCTCTCTCTCTCTCTGTCTCTCTCTGTCAAAAACCAATAAAACCAAATCTTTAAAAAAAAAAATTTTTTTTCAAATGTACAGTTTCTTACATATGTGCCGTAAGTTGCTGACTTTCAGGCTGACTTTTGCCTCATGGAGCCAAGTTAAACCACAGCCCTGAAGTCAAGTGTACCTGCTAATGACAAAGTTAATCAAGATCCCCCTTCTCATACCTTCCCATGTCCCGCCCCCTCCCCCCCACTCAAAAGGACTGAGGTTATATTCTTCATTTTTACAATCTTTGATTAACAATCAATTATTTCCATGTTTTTCACAGTTTCTCAAATTAGTACATTAGTCAAATATTTGTCATTTGTCAGTTCAGTACATAGTTAAATATTTGTCATCAAAGCGAAATTTGCAAAGCTGTATTTATCTTCTAATCAGAATTCATTCACTTGAAATTACTGACAGTTTATTTTAAATACTGCAAAATGGTTATTTTGTTCTGAACATCTTAGTCTTCCATCATTAAAATTTGTTATAATTATAAAATTGCATGTTCACAAAGTGAAATGTATGGGTTTTAATTCTTCTAAAAGAAGCCAAAATTGGGACTCTGGTGTTTTTTTTATTGACTCTACTTAGGAATACTTTAAAATCTTGTGGAAATAACTGCTTTAAATGACCCTAATCATTTTTAAGTCTGGTAGTTACATTTTATAAAGTCAGTTGCATGCCACTAGATCATTCCAGGTTTCATTCCCAGGTGCTGTGTGTTTTGTCATCAGGCAATGTCAGCAGTGTTGTGCTGTGGCCCTGTGTTTGACAACGTGGGACTTTCCCCAGATGGCTACCTATATAAGTGGCTTGACAACATTCTGGCTTGTCAAGATTTACGAGTAAGTAGAAGCCAAAGACATGTTAAATATCTAGGCTGTTCTGCCTCGTTTGGGTTTCTGACGGGTGTAAGTGTTGTTCACAGCACAGCCTCTTCCCATATCAGCCACAGGTTTATGTGTTTGCATTACACTATTGTGTATCAGGATAAAAACCACAGCAACACTTGCCAAAGCTGACCATAAAGCAAGTCTCCACAAAGTTCAAATGATTGAAATGGCACAAGCCCATGTTCTCTAATCACAGTGGAATTAAACTAGTAATCAGTAATAAAAATTTCATTAAGATATGTTCTTCCCCATAACCAGTGAGTAGAGGAATAAATAACAAAAGAAACTGAAAAATGTTTGTAACTGAAGAATAATGAAAACATTACATACTAAACTTGTGGATTATAAATAAACTCTTGCTTACAATAGAATGAATAATCTTAAATGCATATATTAGAAAGGGAAAAGGCTGATAATCAATGACTTACACATCCCTCTCAAGAAGTTAAAAAAACAATAATATCTAATTCAAAAAGAACAATGAAGGATATAATAAAAATAAAAGCAGAAATCAAGTAAAGAGAAAAATTAATTGAAATGGTTATTTAAATCAAAAGTTGAATTAATAAATCGATGGCAAGTTAGATCAGGAAAGAGACAGAAGGCGCATGTCACCAATATGAGAACTGTAACAGGGATATCACCACAGATGCTATGAATATTTAAAATAAAGCATATGAACATTTTTGTGCCAGTAAACTTGAAAATTTAGGTAAAATAAACAAATTCCTAGAAAAACACAACACAAGAAGAAAAGAAAATAAGAATAGTTAAATAAGTAATCAAAAATTTAATCATCTATAATAGTCTTCCCACAAAATAAAAACTTTAGGACCAGATGGCTTTATTGATGAATTCCACATTTAAGGAACAAATTGCATCTATTTACTACAAATCCTTAAAGAGAAAACAGCTTAAGAAGAAATATATCCCAACATATTATGACAACAGCATATCCTTGATACTAAAACTTAATAAGGATTTAATCCTTTTAGTGTGGCGGGCCAATATATCAGCTCATATGCAGACCATAGTTAAATTACCCTTAGCATTTCTCGCTAGTACCCCTGGCAGAAGGTTGCACTACGAGGGTTAACAAGATATAAAATTGGAAAGCAATTTTATTCATAAGCATAGAAACAAACACTTTAAACAAAATATTAGAAAACTGAATTAATTAATACATGAGTATTAAACAAAAAAACCTTGATTTTTCATGATCAGGTTAGGGTTATTCAGAAGAGCTACAAGATTGATTTAATATTCAAATACCCATCAGTTCATTCATATATTAATTATAATAGAATCTCATGAAGGAAATACCATATGATCATCTCAACAGATGCAGAAAAAGCATTTAATAAAATTCTACATTCATTCATGAGAGAAACTCTTAGCAAAATGGAATAAAAACACTTCTTAGTTTGATAAAGGGTGTCTTAAAAACAAAACCCTGTAGCAAGTACCATACTTGATAGTGAATATTGAAAGTATTCCCCGAGATTAAAAGGACCAAGGAAACCCAATTCCACCACTTGTATCAGCACTATACTAAAGAGCCTAGCCAGTGAGTTAGGAAAGAAAAAAAAAAAGATATCAGTAATGAAAAAGCAGAAATTCGATTGCAGATCTAACTAAAAAAAACTAGTTTTTAGAAAATAAGACAGGAGGATATCTTAATCCCTGGGAAAGGTTTCTTGAACAGGATGCAAAAAATTACTAATCATAACCAAAGATTAACAACTTCTGCTCAACAAAGTCACCATTAACAGTGTGGACAGGCTTGTTTGCCATACTGTGAAAGGTGTTTGTATCATCAAAGCAACACAGTATTTTTTGTTTTTCTGGATTATATAAAGGACCCCTCCCTACAAATAAATAAGATAAAGACACTCATAGAAAAATAAGCAAAAGACTAAAACAAGACATGTACAAAAGAGATTATATGGCTAATAAACATGAGAAAAGGTTCTTTAGCTCATCAGTAATCAGAGAGATGCAAACTAAAACCACAGGAGGTGCTAGATCGCATCCACAGCATGGCTGAAGTTACAAAGGTTGACAGCACCAAATGTCAATGAGGAAATGGACCGATGCGAACTCTCATACAATGCTGTAGGAGTGTAATTTGGAATAACCACTTTGAAAAGCTGATGGTATTGTCTACTAAAGTTGAGCATAGCATACCTGAAACCCACCATTTTTACCCCTAATGTATATACCCAGTATGTGTAACATAAGACATGCACAAGAATCTTCAGTATTATGAAGTCAAAAGCAGGAAAGAACCCAGATATTCTCATTGTAGAATGAATAAGTTTGTGGAAAAATCATAAATTAGAATACTACACAACAATGGAAAGGAAGGAATGCAGATGTGTCTCAAACAAACTGAGTGAAGGAAAACATGACACAAAGTTACATACTTTAGAATTCTATTTACATAGAGTTCAAAAGAGCCAAACTAACCAATGGTGGTGGAAGTCAGAATGTTGTCGCTTTCAAGGAGGAGAGAGAGGCTAGTGATTAAGAAAATGCACAAGAAGGGTTAAGGGAATGGGTGAGAAAGATGAAGGGATTGGGAAGTACCAATCAGCAGTTAGAAAATAGTCATGGGATATGAAGTACAGCATGGGGAATACAGTCAATAATACGGTAATAACTATGTATAGTATCAGATGGGTACTAATCAGGGGATCACTTCATAAATTGTATAAATGCCTAACCACTCTATTGTACTCCTTAACCTAATATTGAATGTCAGCTATAATATCGAATTAAAAATATATAATCACAGGATGTAAAGTACAGCATAGGGAGTATAGTCAATGGTAATGTAATAGCTATACAGCGTCAGATGGGTAGTAGACTTGTTGAGTTTATCATTTTGTGAGGTGTGTAAATGTCTCATCACTATGTTGTTTTGTACACCTGAAACAAACAAATAAATACACTAATAAAATTTAAACACACTTAAGAAAAAGCAAATGCATAAGATGGGCTTTAATGGTGCTGGTAATCTGTGGGTTTTTACTTTGTGGTGTTCATATTCATGTGTTCAGTTAAGATAAAACATCATTTACTTATTAATCATAAATCATATATTTTATGCTTCAGTATAAAGCTTCTAAAGCACAATATAAATTTGCTGACTTTCCTTCACCTCTAATTTTTTAATGAAATGTTAGTCCTTTGCAATAGTATCATCAGCTTTCATCGTAAGGCACTTGGGGAACTAGGTTGAAGATGTTTGGCCATCCAATCAGAACAAGGCTGGGCAATGCATCAATCACAGTCCACTGGTAGGCCACCAAGCAATTTGGGGTGACTGCCTGAATAATACAATAAATAGCTAGTGGACTGTGACACTTGGAGAAAATTGGAAGTAGCACTTCCCTTAAAAAGTCTACCCAGGCCTAAATTAGAATATCACTCCCAACTGGGTCCACACCCTATAATAAAAAAATAAATTAAAAAAATCAAGTCAGAATCTTTTCTTCTCCAGCTGGTTGAAACTGGCAGGACAGTGGAGGACATCAGGAAAAGGCATGAAAATGTTATTTTCTGAGAGGGATATAGCCTCCAGGCTCCAGACTTCTCCTGGACGAATATGATAGTAGCTCCAGGGATCAAGTATCCCATTAATTCTACCTAGAATGCTGATATTTTTATGTGAGTCTCCAATTAAAAGGGGTTTATCAATACTATGTTTCTTTTAAAAGATTGCCAGCTAAGCTTTACACAGTATGTTTAGTAATCAAGCCTCAGAAACATATTCCCTCTGATTTTTTTTTTTCCTTAAAGGACTTCACTTACATAAAAACTCTTTTATATATTTAATGTTTTTTGCTCAATACATGTATTTTTCAGAAACATTTTATTTTATTTCAGAAACATCTTAAATGCAAAGACAAAATATTGCCAAAGTCTTCACCACCCTTCCAGAGTTAAAAATTGGGAATGAGTGGACTCTATAGGACAGATTTACATAGGATCTGACTGAGTTTATATGTTTCAACTTCAGTTGCAACATTATACCCTCTTAAAGAGGAAAATGTGGAATAAAAATTAATCAAGATGAATACTCAGTCTCCAGTTCTATTTCACCTCATTGAAAATTAGCTAAGCTTGATTTTGTGTCTTTTAGAATAACTTTTTATTAAACCTAAATAACTGGTTTCCTCCATGTATTCAGGTTCATCAACTTGGCTGTGAAGTTGTCGTCTTGCTCTTGGAACTTAATCCCGACCAAATAAATCTTTTCAACTGGGCAATTGACAGATGCTACACAGGTTCCTACCAACTTGCATCCGGCTGCTTTAAAGCCATAGCAACCGTGTGTGGAAGCAGGTATGGCTTCTTATAAATGGGAGACAGTCAGGGGCAAGTGCAGTTAACCTTGCTTTTTGTGATATGAATAATTGAGCTGACTGTTTTGCGATTATCAGAGCAGAGTAAATTCTATGGGAATTTCCAACAGGTAGACCACTCCCTCCCTTTAAGTGAGCAGCTATGTTCATTTTTCATATTCTACCAAGAGAGTGGTTTTGTTCAGCACTCCCTTTTTAATTGCCTGGAAATTCATAGTGAAGCATTAGAATAGGATTTGGGAGAAAAAAAATCAAGAAGACAAAGGAATTTTATAAAATGTTTGTGACAGGTATGAGCTTTAAAGCCCTTCGGTCGTCTGAGACCAAACTAAAACTAAGAAGTAGCCTAAAAATGCTAAATCCGCCTTGTCCAAAGCTTCAGAAAGGAAGGAAAGGAAAGAAAATGGGGCACCCTGGGTCCCACAGATTACACTTTGAAAACTACAACCCTTGTTACATAAATTAGTCATTCAGTGGAGCTATTCAGCACTATAATTTATTGCATGAAATAATTTCACAGCTATATGTACAAGGGTTAATGAAGATTCCCAAATTGCAAAATATTCCTAGTAGAGAGCTTGCATATCAGAGCTTGAAAGAAGGCAGCTGAAATTTATTTTTGAAAAGACTCATAAAGACTGTTGATTTTCCTTTTTAATTAAATGTTGCATTTTAAATGGCTGTCTTGAGCTACTGGATGCAGGCAATAAAAACAAAATAGTTTTAAATTCCAACCTATTATGGTTCTGAATTAACAAGAACAGAATTTTAGAAGACTTCTACTTTCAATAAACATAAAATGAACATGCTATTTAGAGACAAGTTTCTCTTTAAAATTTTTATCTTTCCTTTTTTAAAGATTGTACATAACATTTCATGTCTAAAGCTTTCATTTTCCATAATCTTAGTAGTAGAATATTTTTATGTACTTCAATCTTCATAAAAGTTATAGCAGATGAATATAAACTGTCTGAATTGTTTTCCATCATTTTATTTCTTGACATTAGCATTATGGAAGAATATTTAGACCTATAAAATATTACTAAAATGACAGTTTTTGCAAAAATCTTTCTCCAGAGCGTTTCATTTTATTTTCAGTTATTTTGACATACTAAGAATAAACTTCTGTTCACAGGACACTTTGATTTTTTTTAATATTTTTAGAATCTATGGCTTGAACCATAGATTCCTTTGACAAAAATAAGAGTAATAAAAGTTTTCTCTCATCTCTGCCCTCCTCCCAGTAAACTTGCTTTGAACGACCCTAGCCACGTTTATTTCATTGCATGGCCATGTCATAAAATATTACACTGTGTTCCCCTGAATAACTGCAGGTATTTTTCCTTAGGGAACAAAATAAATGCCTTGAGGATGTGGTAGTATAGTCTCAATTTCACTAATATCTCCAATCACAAAAATAGAAAACCCTCTGTTTTTAGATTAGATTTTTTTTTTCTAATATATCACCCTAAACTGTTTTGGTTTTTTAGACAATACGTGACACATCAGCTACGTTCATGACACACGTGTATTCTGAAGAAAGAATGTTAGAGGACCAGGCAGTGCCATGGCTGTGATCTGAGCCAGACAGTAGCCAACACATCTGTCAGTTCTCACCACAGGGCACGCTCAGAATTTAGTGTCAGCTGTGGCCAAAATTTTCTCTTTTCCCAGAAATTTTCAGACTGTGTAGTCTAGACAAGCCTTGATTTGTTTGAACAATCTTCACACTTGTGTTTTCAGTACTGTTCTTCAGAAGCAATTCTGGTTTTTTAGCTTTGGCTTCGTTTCCTGCACATTTGCTTTTGAAAGACACCTAAATACCTTCTCTTACAAAATAACATGATCCTGAAAGTCATACATACACTGGATCATATTTTAGATCAGGGGTTCCCAACCTTTTTATACACTAGGGTGCATTCTAAAATATCGGTAGGGCGGCGGGCACCAGCTATTTCTAAGGATATTTATTATTGAACAAGAATAAAAAATAATAAACAAAAATAATTTTAAAATAATAAATTTATTGTACAAATTATATACACACAAAGAAACATATATACAAAACGTAATACAAAGTAAATAAAAAACACACGTATAATAAAATC
>PVKE010000860.1:0-81355 GCA_004027555.1 Craseonycteris thonglongyai | reverse complement strand
TAATCTGTCAGTGTGATCTTTGGCATTGCATTTCATTGGCCAGTGCCTCGTAATTAGGAGAGTATGACGACAACCCTGTTAGCAAACAATTATTAAGATGCTCATCGGCAAGGTGAGATCTATATCGTGATTTTATTAAATTCATGTTTGAAAACAAAGATTCGCATAAATACGTTGACCCGAAAAACAATTTGATTTTATATGCCGCTTTTTTAAAAAATGGGAACCTTTCTTTGTCGACTATGTTCCATAAGTCCTCTGATATTAAGGATTTTAGCAAAATATCATTCTTAAGGTTCAAAATTTCTAACTCTAGTTCTTCTGCTTTCCCCTGAACAAGGTCTGCAATACATGTGGCTAGTTCTATTACATTTATTTGGCAAGTAAAAGGATTGCTACAGAAGGAGACAATTGGCTTGATATTTGTAAACTGCAGAAATCTCTCTTCAAACTGTTTTTGAAGCACTTGCAGGGTCTCAATAAATAATGACATGTTTAATTCATTGTTACCTAGCATTTTCCTCATATATGGGAAGTGCACAAGAGACTTGATATGCAGATGTGATATCAACAAAGTCAATTTTGCTTTAAATGCGTTTACAGAGCTGATCATTTCAGCTATATTTTTGTCTTTTCCCTGCAACTCCCAATTGAAAGAATCTAATTTTTCCATGGTGTCAGCAAGAAAACCCAAATCCACCAGCCAGCCAGAGTGTTAGTTCATCATAATTTTCATTTTTATCATGTATAAATGTTTTTATTTCTTCAATTAAGTTCACAAATCTTATAAGAACTTTACCTTTACTGAGCCAACGTACTTCAGTATGCAGGATGAGATCATGTTCTTTATCTTCAGTATCTTCTAACAGGGCCTTGAAAAGTTGGTGTTGCAATGGAGCTGCTCGAATAGAGTTGATTATCTTTGTGACTATTTTCATAATATGTTCAAAGGGCAGTATTTTACAACACAAAGCTTCCTGATGGATAATACAGTGGTAGGATATAAAGTTTGCAAAGGATTCATCTTTCCTGCAAAAGGCAATAAATCCTTTGTTTTTACCAACCATTGCTGGTGCCCCATCGGTAGTTATCGCAGACAGCTTATGCAAAGGCGTTTATCGACCCGGCATATGTTCTGAAAGTTTTATAAATATCCTCACCTCTCGTCTGTCCTTTCATTGGTAATATTTGCAACAGCTCCTCTTTTACTGTCAAGTTACTAAATACCATTCTCACCATAACTGCCAACTGTGCGGTGTCTGATATATCTGTTGACTCATCAAATTGCAGAGAGAAGCAGTCACATATTTCCAAGTCAGTCTTTAACTGAGTTTGCAAGTCTTTTGAAATTGCGTGTATTCTTCTTGTGACTGTGTTATTTGACAACTGTAGGTCTTGTATCGCCAACATAATTTCACGCTTGTTAGAATATTCCTCAAACAAACAATCGGCAGCAGTCAGAAATGCTTCTTTGAACAATTCACCATCCTGGAAAGGTTTTTTCTTCTTTGTGAGCATGTGAGAAATTTTGAAAGAAGCAATGGTTGCCTTTTTAGATTTTTCCACATGTCTAGTGAAAACAGTCTGTTGAGTAGTTCAACTGAATTTTAGTTGATTTATTTTTTTCTTTCTTACTTCAGATTTAAGTGGATAATTCGTATCAAAAGTGGTATGACTTGTCTGAAAGTGACGTTCAACATGATGTTTTTTCAGCACTGCAATACTACTGCCACACAACAGGCAAACGCATTTACCTTTTAAATTAATGAAACAATATGATTCCTTCCAGTCTGTGTTAAAATTATAGGTTTGTTTTCTCTTATTTGGTCCACTCATTTTAGGACTAAAAAAATAAAAATAAAAATAGTTATAGAACTACAATATCATATCAAATTGCCACCATAATAATAGATTACCTACCTCACTTTTAGTTCATTTAAAATCGAATCTATCAAAACACTGTGATCCTAGCTAACCGTCACGACCCGATCAGTCCAGCAGCCACAATCACAACGGCAACTTGGCGTCTCCCGGTTGGGTGGAGGAGAGTGTAAAGAGCGCAGCGGCTGAACAAGACGCGACGTGTACAAAGGCGAAAGCTAGGGACAAACTTATACATACGATATCGCAAACATACCAACGAATATAATAAACCTGTGTAGATACTCAAACAATATTTTAAAATTCTAACAAATGTATACAAATAAATTATAGTTTTACTTAGTGTTTATGAAAAACTTCTGATGCAGTCAAATAATAGCGGGCGCACACAAATCGGGCCGCGGGCGCCATGGTGCCTGTGGGCACAGGGTTGGGAATCCCTGTTTTAGATTTTTCAAACAAGGTATCTGTGCAGTCACTCCTGAAAGTCATTTTCCAAAGTGAAGAATCCTTCTTGTAAATAATTCCCGCCTCCTTTTCAAGTAGGAATGACTATATTTTGCCTTAGGTTAACTCTATAAATCTTTCCTAATTTAAATCAGGCCCAACAACTGTGAATTCTTAACTTCATGTCATTTCCTCATCCCCCACTTCGAATCCTGTAGGATTGTCAGAACTTTGAGGATGAAGTTTATAGGCTGGTTGTCTTCTCAATGCACCCACCACCCTAGCCCCATCTCCTTCTATTCCTCTACTTATTTCTTTCACTCAGAAATTTTCCTTTTATAGGTGGTATTCTGCTGTTTCATTCTTGTTATCTTTTGAAATTCTGTTCTTTGCAGATGTCTCCTGGGCTTGATGCTCAACTTACTCATCTCTCCCCTGGAAAGACTTTCGTAACCCAACTGTGATTTAGGTGTCCCCGGTGGGGGACACACTGTGGACACCCCCATCAGAGATCTCGTCCTTAGGAGACCTCGAGCTGTCCTTGGGGGAAAGGACCAGCCTTACTCAGTAGCATAAGCACTTTGCAGTTGTTTCTGGTATATGTTTGGTACTTGTGAAATGTGAATGGAGTCAATGAAAATATTAAGTCAGTGCACTATGGAGAAATTTAGACATATTGTCTAAATGCTGTCTTTTCTACTTGTATTGGGTCTTCATTAAAGTCAATATGCATTTAGATACGTTTTTATATTCATTTCTCCTGGTGTAGCAGTATTCAAGTTTAAACAAAAATAGAGCTATTAACCTTTATCTGCTAATAAACAGTGGAAGAATGATGGGGAAAAATTGGCCAAATGGGCATGGGAATGTCAACAGTGTGATTGAGGCCAGGGTGCCATCGATCAAAATTATTCACCAAGCGGTCTTATAAATTGTGTTTTTTTATTATTTTTTAGGAACTATCCCTTCGACATTGTGACATTGCTAAACCTTGTTCTCTTCAAGGCCTCTGACACCAACAGAGAGACCTACGAAATCGCCATGCAGCTCATGCAGGTACGTACCATTTCCTGATATGGAAACTTTCATCCTGGGGCACAGAAAATGGATGTTGTTCCCAGGGTTACTATTGATTGATATGGGTTTATTATTGCTACAGAACACTGTAAACATGGGAATTAACTGATGCTCTTCTTTGGATACTACTGTATTAAAATATGCATTCGTTAGTACAGTTATTTTGTACCTTTACGAACTAGAAATCTCTTGAGATAGTCAGCCAATGCTTTTCTTATAGTTTTCCTTACTTCCCTACCTCTTTATAGATCCTTGAAGCAAAGCTTTTTGTTTACTCAAAGAAAGTCGCCGAACAAAGACCTGGCAGTATTCTCTATGGAACCCATGGCCCGTTGCCACCCCTCTACAGTGTGTCACTAGCCCTTTTGTCCTGTGAACTGGCCAGGATGTACCCTGAGCTCACTCTGCCACTCTTCTCAGGTACCATGTGATCACTTCTGCTCTAAGTAATCTTGCTTTTTACATTCTAGTGTCATTTTAGTGGCACAGTTATTGATGCTAAATATGTAGACTACGGTTGCTCTTGGTCAAGTTCAGTTACATATAAAAGTAAATTCTAGAATATCTCTAAACATAAAAAAAAATGTGTTTATCTAAAACAATGTCTAGAATATCTTTAAAAGTAGAAAAGAGGAAAAAAAAATGTGTTTTAGTCAATAGTTTAGTGGTTACCTGAGGATAAGAAGGAGTAGGGAGGGGGCATCAAATATATGGTGATGGAAAGAGAGCTGATTCTGGGTGATGAGCACCCAATGCAACACATAGATGATGTACTGGAGAATTGTACACCTAGAACCTATGTAATTTTTACCAACCAATGTCACCCCAATAAATTTAACAATTAATGAAAAAAAGCTACCTTACATTTTTAAAAAAATGTGTTTATCTAAACTGTAGGTATAAATAAACATAGACAGATGAAAAGATGCGTAGGTTAATCATATTTCTACATGTATTAATGTAAAATTTCCCAAAGGATTTAAGTATGGGTGGTATAACATCTAGTACATACAAGTATAACTGCTGCAAGTTGTTTGTTGGTGGTGACAGTGAGGGTGTTTTGTAGCCTTTCTGTTGCTACACGTATAAATTGTTGAGAGTTTGATATTTGGCATATCTTTGCAAGTAATCTTTGTAAATAATTCTTGTGAAAATCCACTTTTTAAAGAACTGCATTTGTTCATTACTGTCTTGCCTAAGCTCATGTAGTACCTTGCGGAGAGGATGACCTTGGTCCCTTGAATTCACCTCCTTTTCCATCTCCATCACCACCGCCTTCATCCAGACCCTTACCAGTACCTCCCCACCCCTGACTGCCGTCCCCCCGCCATGCAAAACCAAATGCGTACAATGCTGCCCAGCTCAAACATCTCCACCCAATTGTCCTAAAAATAATTGCTGACGACAGCTTCCATCTATTGTGTGGTTAACATGTGCCACACTCTATGCCAAGCACTTTATGTACATTTCATTTATCACTTAATCTTACGGCCCCCCGCGTAGAGGTTAGAAATGAGGCTTTGGAGTCAGGCAGCCTGGGTTCATCCCTGGCCCTTCCAGGCACTTGCTATTGGGCCACAGGCAAGTCCCAGAGCCTCTAGACTCCTTTCCCTTGTCTGCAATAATAACTTCCTCATAGGGTGTGAGGGTTAAAATGAGCTAATGAATACTATGCAATTAGTCCAGACCTGACATTGAACTGTCACCACCACCGTTACCACAGTAACCATCATTCCTATCTTACAGGTGAGAAACTGAGGCTTAGATATGTTCAGTCATTTGCTCAAGACCAGAGCGCAAGGAAGCATCGAGTCAGAACTAAATCTGGATGTCCTTCTCCAAAACCAAAGCTCTAATATTGGAACTCCCTCATCTATAAGAGTCCTCCTTTTCCCACTGTACTTTCTACCTTTTCAGCCAAGAACCCTCTACTCCAGTCTCATGTCATCTTTAACCAGCACTTTGTAAAATCTTGCTTCTGTCCACACTGTTCTGCTGGAAACAGGAAATAACTGATGTTCTCCCTTAAATACTACTATATTAAAATATGCATTCATTAGGATAGTTACTTCGAACCTTTATCAAATAGAAATGCCCCTGAAATAGCCGGCTAATGTTTTTCTACTGGACATAGCCCTTCTCCATACTTCCGAGTCTTCCTTCAGGTCTAATTTAAAATCTTCTAATGTGAAAAACCTCGCCATCTGTCTGAGACAAAGTCACATCCTTGCGTTGTACCTGAAACAGGGCGGGGACTCAAGAAAAGCCACATTGATAAGTGAATTCTCTTCTTGGAAAACTAAAATTTATTTCTATTCACTTCAGCCAAGATTTGAGTCCCAGCCCTGTGCCAGGCACTGTGCTTGGGGGCCTTGGAATACAGCCGTGGATAAAACAGAAGGTCCATAGTCTGGTAATAAAGACATGCCATTGTATGTTAGGACACAATACAGGAAGTGCAAAAATAAAAAAAAATACCTTCTGTATATGAGATGGAAGGTGGAGGTGTTTTTTTTGTTTTGTTTTGTTTTAATTTTTTTAAGTTTATTTATTTTATTAATTTTTGACAGAGAGAGAGAGAGAGAGAGACAGAGACAGACAGAACTGAACTGGGGGAGCTCCCAGTTCAGCATATGGTTCCGCATGGACCAGGGCCAGGATTCGATCCTCGGTCCCCGGCGCTGCAAAGTGAGCGCTTTACCCACTGAGCCATCCCGGCTTCCCCTGGAGGTGTTATTGAGCCACAAATATCAGTAAAGACTTCCCAGCGCTGATGTCTGAGCAGGAGTTAGAAAGAAGAGTAGAAAAACTATCAGCGTAGCAGACAAGTAGCTGACATTACAGTTGGCCAGTAGGTAGGCATTTCAGACCAAAGAAATGATGAATGCAATGGCCCAGAGGTATAAAGTAGCAGGGTACACGTGAGAGATTACGTAATGGTCAGTTTGGCTAATATAATAAATGCAGGGATGGGGGCAGGACAGATAGACAGGTAGGCAGGCAGGAGTCAATCTTGGACGGCCTTTATTGTTCCCCAAGGAGTTTGTAGGCCAGCGATCTCCGCATCCTCCTTGAAACCTCTTAGGACCCTGTGAACAGGGGGGCATCTGAGCAAGCTGCTGGGGCTTTGACAGCCACTGATGAGTTTCAAACAAGGAGAAAGAGGGGACAAGATCAGAGGATTAGGACGAGGCGAGAAGCGGGAGCTCCACTTGGGAGATGGAGCCTTGCCATGTGCCAGACGTCCCAGGTGTAGGTAGACTGGGGCCCAGGGAAGTCCACCACTAGCGACTCATGGACGAACAGAAGGGCTTCGAATCAAGGGAACAAGTGCGCTCATGAATGGAGAGAGCAGAGTGAAGGGCAGACGTGGACACCCAGCTACTGAGGACGGGCCAAGGAAGAGCCAGGGAGCAGCGAGAACACAGAGGCACTTCAGACAGAAACGGGGACGCATGGGCGGTGGGTGTCGTGGAGACCCGGAGGAGAAGGAATTAGGAGGAAGGCATGAGCAGTCCACGGCCTCCGGTAAAGAGACCCCAGCAGATAAGAACAACGTTAGCCTCTGGGTTTCACACGTCACCGGAAACTGGCAGTAGTTTCCATGGAGACGTAGCTGCAGAAGCCAGATCCCAGCGGCTGGGCTGAGAAGGAAGGAAAAGGAGAGAGGATGGGACTCCAGGGTGGTGGGTGCAGTCAGAGGATGAGCACGTCTACCAGCTGAGAGGGAGCAGCTGGTAAAGGGGAGAGAGGAAATAAACAGTACGGCGAGTGTAACGAGAAGCAAAGCTCATAATAATGAGGTGCAAGCAGCTTCAACCTAGGTTTTCTTCACAAATTAACCTCTTGGCTATTTTGGTTGATGAGGAATGATTTTTTTTAAGATTTATTTTTATTGTTTTTGACAGAGAGAGAGATACAGAGACAGAGACAGAGAGAAGGGGGAGGGCCCAGAACAGTCTCCATAGTTGCACATCATTGGTTTTTCTACATAGTTTCATTCCACAGGTGGGTGCGGGGCTGCACAGGGCAGGAACTGGGCCAGGGGCTCACCCCAGTGAGAACCAAACTGGGGGCACTCCCCAGTTCAGCATATGGGTATGCACGGGTGGGGGCCTGGATTTGATCCTCAGTACCCAGGGCTGCAAAGTGAGCGCTTAACCCACTGAGCCATCCTGGCTTCCCTGGAATGATTTTTTTTTAATAACAATAAAAAATAAGGAAGTTATAATAGATTTCTAGCTCTTGCTTTTATGGCTATAAAAGTGTCTGAATCTTTGGAACTAGAAGCCCTTTCCTTCCACCCAATTCCCAAAGCACACTGTGCCTCTCCCACTTGCCCCGGAGTTATCTGTTGACATAACTTCTCTCAGAGCCTCTGGCTCAGGGCCAGGACCCAAGCTGCTTGCTCCATGTGCCTAGCACAGGGCCTGGCACCTAGTCGAAGCCCTGTGTGTTGGAATAAAAAACTGTTTTGATTTTATAAACATCTGAACATATGTCATCAAAGTCTATTACATCAGTCATCACATCCATAAAGTTGAACAATTAAGTAAATCTTGAAATTTTGACATATGTGAAACCTACTAGCTAGTACTGTTTGATTACTGTGGAACAACACACTGAATATACTCTGTTCTTCAAAATAAAGGGTTGTAATTGGAAGAGGGCCCGATCGGTTAAAGCTACGGCGTCGGGGATCCGGTGGGCTTCCTTGGTGTGGTTGCTAGCATCTGTGCCGCATTGCTCAGCGGCCACGAGCTCCCTGCATGAGAGCCCTCCCAGGCTGGCTAATTCCAGGAGCATCAGGCTAAGCGTGTGCATGTCCCTTAGGATAAAAGAGCTTTTCTAGAGCTGGCAGCCTATACACAAAGTTCTGTTTCTGTTTCTATAGAAGGCATGTTCAGATTATAAAATCCAAGTGCCCCTGGTGATGAAAGCGCATGAAAGAGGTGTCAGAGAAAGTTGTGAAATGACGGGGTGGGACACGCTCTTCCACACTTTGATTCATTAATGTCATAAAATAAAGTGCAGCCTTGGGCGCACACCTTCCGCCGTAGTTGAGCGTTTCCCAGTGGAGACAACAGACCTGGCACTGCGCTGGTTCCCCTGGAGGTCCACAGTGCACTTGTTTTTTGTTTGTTTGTTTGTTTTGTTTTGTTTCAAGTTTTATTTATTCATTTATTTATTTTTTGACAGAGAGAGAGATACAGAGACAGAGACAGAGAGAGAACTGAACTGGGGGAACTCCCCAGTTCAACACATGGGTCCTCACGGGCTGGGGCCGGGGCTGGGATTCGAACCTTGGTCCCTGGCGCTGCAAAGTGAGCGCTTAACTCACTGAGCGCTTAACCCACTGAGCCATCCCGGCTTCCCAACAGTGCACTTGTTATCAGCTAAGGGTGTGTGAAAGATACCTTGTGAAATATCAGGGTGGTAGAAAGACAACAGTCCTAAGCTCTGTTCACTAAGAACTTCCGGGAGGACGGCATTGTCTCAAGCACATCCTGTATATTACAAGTCTCTCGTTTATTCTCACAAGAGCCCAGTGTGGGACCCGAGTGACCCCATTTGACAGAAGAGGAAACTGAGGCACAGAGAGGTTAAGCATCCCACCCCCAGCCTCATGCAGCTGCTATGTGGAGGGACTGGGTCTAACCTCATGCCCACCCGTCCATAGCCCCTCACTGTGTTCACTGCCATGTGCCTCTTTCTGCAGCAGTGGATTTGAACTCAGGGGCCACCCCTTGCTCTCACCAAGCACATGCTTTCCCCGCCTTGCCCTCGCTGTCCCCATGGGCACCAGATGTGAAGTGACAGGCTGGAGCAAGGCCTCGGTTTTAGGATTCTGCTGTGTCTGAAAATGCCATGTAAGCTGAAGGCCCCATGTGACCTGTCGGTGGTATTGATGTCTTAGTTTACGTCAACACAGTAACACGTGGCTCTCTGTCCTTGCCCTTCTCTCTAGAGGTCAGCCAGCGGTTCCCCACGACGCACCCCAATGGGCGTCAGGTCATGCTCACCTACCTGCTGCCCTGGTTGCACAACATTGAGCTGCTGGACAGCAGGCTGCTCCTCCCGGGTTCCAGCCCCAACAGCCCAGAGGACGACGGCAAGGACCGGGAAGGAGACACGACCGCCGCCCACGGGCTGCAAGGGACCGGCTGGGGCTCCCCAGAAGCTACATCCCTGGTCCTCAATAACCTCATGTACATGACGGCCAAGGTACTCCTCCATAACACATCTCCTCCGTCCCACGAAGCCCAGGCTGCAGAGTGGCATTTAGTGTTAAAGAAACATGTGACTAGGACAGGGTAGGGTGGTAACAGCTGTGCAACAATGTGAATGTCCTTCATGCCACTGAACTGTGCACTTCCAATGGTTATATTCATTTTACCTCAATTTTAAAAATAATAATAAAAGTAAGCATGCCATTTGCAAGCACACGAATAAGTATCATGCATTTTAAATTGCCAAAAGGGACATCTGTCAGATGAATGGCCATGTTTCCCCCTTCTTAAGATGTTGAGTTGGACATGACCCTTAGAACAACTTTCAATCAAACGGTCTGCATCCTTGCGTTTTCCCCACCTGCCTCCCGGGACGCTTTTTGTTTGGTTTGTTGCAGTACGGGGATGAGGTTCCTGGACCGGAAATGGAAAATGCTTGGAATGCGCTAGCCAACAACGAGAAGTGGAGCAACAACCTGAGGGTCACCTTGCAGTTCCTGATCAGCCTGTGTGGGGTTAGCAGTGACACCCTTCTCTTGCCCTATGTAAGTGTCCCTGGTGTGCACGGTCATTATTTCGTTGGTAGCTCCATCTGCCATCTGCAGGTTAAACATGCAGTTTGCTCCAAGTGAAATAGAGATGTCATACTCTTCTCCCGTGAGCTTGTCTAGATGTTACATAACAGCTCCCTCCTGCCCCCTGAGAAACAGGCTACAATGTCCTAGTGACAGCTCGGTCATCCCCTTGCCAGGCCTGTGCACACAGCAGCCTATAATAGTTACCAAAAGCTGCCTTCTATTAACATTAGACCTACTACATAAGAGAAATGAGGTAAAACATATTATTCCTAATAAAAATCTTTCATGTTTACATCGATACTTTTAAATGGAATAAATATACAGGCTCTTTACATTTAGTTGGTAGAGAAATAAGCCAAGAGAAATCCTTCTGAGATGCCTGATCTCTAACGTTTGATGTTAAATGTGATGTGATCAACAAAAACAACAGCTTTTGTAGAACCCTAACTCACTTGGCATTGGTGTGCAGTAGCTTTCTGGGACAGCCTGTGACTGCCTGCCTACGGGAGCCCCATCGGCCTCATTGACGATTCCGTGCCTCTAGCTGAACTATGAGGGCCCCAGTAACGCAGAGCTTAACTCCAGGGTTATTTATTTATTTAAACATTTTATTTATTTATTTTTAAAAATATTTTTACTTATTTATTTATTTTTGACAGAGAGAGAGAGAGAGAAAGAAAGAGAGAGAGAGAGAGAGAGAGAGAGAGAGCTGAACTGGGGGAGCTCCCAGTTCAGCATATGGGTCCGCACGGGCCGGGCCGGGATTTGATCCTCGGTCCCCGGCGCTGCAAAGTGAGCGCTTAACCCACTGAGCCATCCCGGCTTCCCCTTCCAGGGTTATTTTTAAAATGCAAAACCATCCAAACAGCTAAAATTCATTTGTTTCTAGGGGAGAAGAGAATAGCAGGGGACTGGTTTCCTTTCTAAACAAAAATAGCTAGCAGGTTATTTTCCCCCACCCCCACCCCCGCCATGTTGGTATAAATAAAATTCTTTCTCATGGTAAGACCTTAGACGGCAAGCTTTCAGCTTTCAGATAGAATCCAGTTTAACGCTCGTAAATCCTGCCGTCAGAAAGGATGAGGCTTTGGATGCACACCCATCAGCTGTTGCGGGTAGAGAAGGTCACTTTTAATTCAGACACTAGGATCCTCCCAGGCAGGTGGGCCACCAGGGATGCGTCGTTGGAGTAAGTGAGTCTTTGCTGCTGACCACCTGGCGCTCTTGCGGGCGAGGCTCTGGAAAACCTCCCTGTGTTGTTTTTCTTCTCAGATTAAAAAGGTGGCGATATACTTGTGCCGCAATAACACCATCCAGACCATGGAGGAGCTGCTCTTCGAGCTGCAGCAGACGGAGCCCGTGAACCCTGTGGTCCAGCACTGCGACAACCCGCCCTTCTACCGCTTTGCCGCCAGCAGCAAGGCCTCGGCCGCAGCCTCTGGTAGGGCCGGGCTGCTGGGGGCAGCCCTGCTGGGTCTTGTGCGGAGCTCGAGGACAAGGATGAGTTGTCGCGCCTTGTTCTGGTATACGCGTTCATAGAAGAGATGGCTTAGTGTGCAACAGCATGGGTAGACAGACACGGACTCAGAGATACAGAGAACAAACTGATGGTTGCCAGATAGGAGGGGGTGGGGGAGTGGGTAAAACAGGTGACACGATTAAGAAGTACAAATTTCCAGCTATATAAGTAGAGTGACAAGATGTAAAGTACAGCGGGGGCAATATTGTCAATAATATTGTAGTAACTATGTGTGGTATCAGATGGGTACTCGACTTATTGGGGGGGAATCATGTCGTAAGTTATATAAATGTCTAATCACTGTGTTGTACAGCTGACACGAATATATTGTATGTTGACTGTAATTAAAAATACAGTTTCATAAAACAGAGGTGGCTTAAAAATAGCTGAGACTCTTAAGGGCATTGTCAGATTAACGAGACAATTTTGGAAGGATGACCGACAATCAGGGACCCAGGGCTCATAGGCCCAGAGCCACTTCAGGCTGATCCCCGGCAGAACACTGTCATGACTTAGAAATCTCATTTCCAGACCCTCCTTGTATCTGTGAGATTCCCTTGGTGAAAATTCTCCCACGGTTGACTAAAATGCCCCTCAATAAATTGGCCTCTTGGCATCATTTTATGAAGTATAGAGCACCCTTCTCAAATTCCTTGACAACTTCGCTTTGGTTTATCTGATATCAGGATGGCTTGCCCATCTCTCCTCCCGTGGTCTCCCACGCCCTCTGCCTGCCCCACTCGCTGCTCCCAGAGCAGCATTCCTGCAGACAGGCAGTCGCCTAGGGGTCAGAAGCTCTAAGAACTTGGACTTGCTTCACTCACATTAGTTCGCTACCACCTGGACCTGGAAATGCTAAAGCAGCCAACAGCAGGGCCGGCCACCGAACACAAACCCACTACCTATGGGGCCCGGAAGAAAGGGCTTCAGGAATGTGGTAGCCTCGGTCTACAGCAGAGTTCCCGCAGTGGGTCTGCCCGTAGCAGATGTCTGGGATTCTCCCGTTGCAGGGGCGTGGGTCTGGGCTTTGTTTAGAATGCCTGAGATGGTCGAGAAGATAAAAAGCTTCCTCCAGACAGGAGGTTTTACAGGCAGTCCTTTCCTGGAATTCTGTGAGACTTGAGCTTGACCCCTCTGCGTACATTTTTTCTCACATGTCTTCCTTCTGGTCCTGTCCACAGGAACCACCTCCAGCAGCAACACCGTGGTGGCCGGTCAGGACAGCTTCCCAGACGCCGAGGAGGGCAAGCTCTTGAAAGAATCCGATGACAGGTTGGTGCACAAATTGGCTTAATGTCCAGCTAACTGTCAGCCATGTTTTATACAAAAACAGCAACACAAGTTTGTGGGCTTCATAAATTTCACACACACACAGGGAAAAACACACACAAATCCTTTGTTCTTAGAAACACAGGCTGAATTTCTGACTCTGTAGAAAACTATATCTTCCTAAGCAAATGGAGAAGGCAAGTTCGGGTGTTGTTCTGGGGGCTGCGTCCCACTCACCAGAGTGGAGCAAAACCCACAGCTGTCCTGCTTAGTGGGCACAGACCGTCTGGAATTAGAGGGCATTTCCAGGTGAAATCCTCAAATCAGAGTGTTGAATACTTTCTTAGTGGCAGAGTGGTTGTCTTAAGGTGAATTCTATGAAATGTCATCATTCGTTTTTCACCTTTGATCTGTCACATCTCAGTTAACCAAGAACAGTTTACTCCACTCAATTAAGTTTCAACCCCCATTAGCTCCTTATGATACTATTTCTCTTGCCTTCATGTTGCCCAGGACCTACTCCAAAGTCAGTAAAATCTGAATCACTGCTTCCTGCAGTTGACTGGTGAGCAGAGACTCAAATTAAAACATGAAAATTAGGATCGCCATGGTGTTGAAACTCCTTAGGTTGAGTGTTTTCTAGTGAAAAGCCATGGGGAGCCCATTCATTTAAGGTATGAGTAACAAAGATGACATACTCACCAATTCATATCGGAGGACATGCAGTGGATCAAGTAATGAAAATAATTCCTTTCACCCACAACGCCCCCGGAGGCTTCACGGCTATCCTCAGATTTCATCCTATGCCCTAGACTCCACAGGGGCTGTGGGTGAAAGGTTACCTGGGACAGGGCTCTCTGCCTCTGGAGTTTGGAAGCCTCACTTTCTAATTCTAACATCTGTCAAATCCCTCAGCCCAGTCATTGCAAGTAGACGTCCATTCATGAGCTTCCCTTCAGACCAAAAGCCCAAACTCAGTAGATCAGGAGCTGTAGACCTTGCCCTTCTTAGATCTTCAATGAAGGCCTCTCTTTTTTCCTCAGAAATGGATAAAGGTTATCATACAACATACCTCAGTGACAGTACAAGATTGCTAATTAACACATTATTTTTAAATTTATCTTTGCTAGAACGTTCTTTGGAAAACTACCTCATGGTAAAAAAATCACATTATTTCTTTAAAGATAGATCTACATACTGGTTGGAGTGTAACATTCTTTATCATTTGTTGTCTAATCTGAATGTTTCATCTTAATTTTATTTTTGGTAAAAAGGTGCTACATTTCTGTATAGTAACATCTGCTATAGAGTCCTCTTTAGGACTGGAGTTTGGAGTGTCCTGCCTCAACTTTTCCAGGTGGCCTTTAAAATGAAGAACCAGCTCTCTCGGTTACATCCTGACCAGAGAGTGTCTTTTTGAGAGGCTTCCTTGTTTAGCTCTTGACTTTCTTCTCTAACAACTCATCTCTAAGTGGCCATTGGAAAGCCTAATGCAGGCATTTACCCATATTTTTTATACACTTTCAGACATAATATTCTTTCATACTGACTATAGATTGGTCATATTTACGTACATGATCATACATATGTGAATATTCTGTCCCAGAGGACCCCACTATTCACTGGTGCTATGCTCCACCTACACTATTTCTCCAATGTAGTCTCTCTTGTCTAGGGAAGAAGATTGTGCCCTCTGCCTAGGATACCTTTTTTCTCTTCTATCTACTTATCACCTTCCTTCCTCATAGGCTTATGGGCACTTTACATATGCTTATCTCAGCCACTAGATTTTAATTCTTGGAAAGCAGAGGCCATGTATCTCTTGTACATATTTCTATCCTTACTATACTGTGCTGCACATCTTTTCAAATAACATCTTTTCAATGTTTATTCAGATGTGAATGAAAATTGGAGAAACATCGCAGGCCCAGAGGTGGATAAGCTGTCCACACACCACCCAGCCCCCTTTCTCGCTCCCTCTTGCTAATTCCATGGGAGAAGACAGTTTAAGTTACTCTGTTTTGCGGAGATAATAGTGGTCAGAATACCTACCAGGCTGCTCTGTTACTAGTTACCTGGAGCTGCTGGTCACCAGAGTACATTGCTGGGCTCCGGAAGCGCCATGGAGTTGTGCAAAGCAGCAGCCCTGACGCCATGTTTTTTACAACTAAATTGATGGTTCTTTGATGTCATTCAGAAATACTTAATGATACCATCTATCCTGATCAAAAACTTCACGGAGCTTATAGTAAAGGATTCCTTAAAACAAGGATAAAAGAATAAAAGCCAAGCTAAAGGGAAAGTAAGATACTTGTGTCAAAAGTTCTAAGAAAAACTTCTAAAACTTAATATAACTTTGAGTTATACCTATTCCTGACGCATCACTTCTCTAGGCACTGGTGGGAACTGCTAGAGCCCTGCATTTTCTAGAGGCAAATAGGGCGTTGATCCACTGTCAGCGAATACCCAGTCAGCAATGCAGGGGCACACCTGCTTTGACTTGAATTTTCCAGATATTTCTATTCGCCTTAGTTCTTTGCTTTGATTGCACATATATATTAAGTAGATAAAACTGCTTTTGTATCCTTTTATATAAAATAAAGGGAGACATACCATGTCATCCCACTTCCCCTCAGCCACACCCTTGCTATAGATCTTTGGATGATATTCAGATGCTATTGATTTGAAAGAATGAAGAGAAAAAATGTTCTAGAAAGCTAAGGTAGAAATATGATAATTAATACCTTAGACTTGAATGATGTCTCACAGTGTTGGAAACATTCTCACATTATTTCTTTTGATTTCCACAAATCCCAACAAAATAAGTGGTGAAGTATTATTCTCGTTACTTACAGGGCCCCCAAGGAAGTAAAGGACTTGGCTGAGGTCACAGAGCTTGTGAGTGAGAGCTCAGTCATAAAATCCCGTGTCCTGCCTTCTTGGCACCAAAAACATCCCTGGATTTCCACTGTCCTCTGATACTGGACGCATTGTTTAACCCACTTGACCTGTTTCCTTATTCATAAAGTACTATTGCTTATCTCAGAGATGAGTGCGTGAGATTAAATGAATAATGTGTGTGAAGTTACTATACTTGTATCGTCTTTATTCTTATTTATTTATTTATCTACCTATTGGATCTATCTACCTACCTATTTATTTTGGGGTTTACTTCTTAAGCCACATGATAGACCAGACAGAAAGACCCTCTGTTTATATTATATCCAACTAATTAACGTTTTCTTGAAGACCCTCCAATCATTTTAAAGAAAACTCTCTAAAGCCAGTAAAGTCCAAGATTTGTTATGAACTTCTTTTTGTGTGTTTTCAATTCTATCTACTGCCACTTGTTTAATCATTCAGCAAGTATTTACTGACCACCTGCCAGGCCACCATGTGAATAAGGATTCATATTATTCAGTATCACTCCCCCCACCCCCATTTTGTTTCCAAACAAATGTTATAATTTTCTAGTTCAAATCCAATATTACCCTTAAAATGTTTATTGTTTCAAAGTTTGAACTTGTGCTATGAGCAAGAGAGACCACTGGTCCTTTCAAGGAGAAAAGAAATGTTTGGGGTACAGTTTTCAGAGTATTCCTTTAGGAAGAACATCATCAGAACGAGCTGCCGTTCTAAATAATAGTGTGATTATGAGAAACAGTACTTTCACACACACATCGACATTCTGTGATGTTTGTTCTTGTATTTGAAGGTTTAGTAACGTCATCAGAGCCCACACTCGCCTGGAGTCAAGATACAGCAACAGCTCTGGAGGGTCGTACGATGAGGATAAAAGTAAGTTCCACCAGGCTATGGGATTTCAGGCAGAAGGCAGATACTACTGAAAGTACTGGAAATCCATCAGTGAACAGAACAAAGGAGTCCAGACTCTCCTGGAGTTTATGTTAGAGTTGGGGAGGCAGTCAGTACTGGTGACTAGTGATCTGGGTGTGCCCCGGAGGACAACTAACGCAGGCTGAGGGGACAGAAAGTGATTTAAGGCAGGCGTGGGCTTCAGTGGGATGGCCACTGAGATCCTCTGTGATCGAGTGCTACTTGGTAAGGTGACCAGACGTCCCACTTTTGGGGGGACAGTCCCGATTTTTAACCATTTGTCCCGCGGCCCGCGCCGTTTTAAAAGTCCCGATTTTTGGAAAGAATGCACGACAAGCTAGGGAACGGCAGGAGATAGCCCAAATTTTTCATCAAGAACCCCTCCCCCCCGGTCAATGGTGTCCCGCTTTACCAATGTTAACATCTGGTCACCTTATACTTGGGCAGAGATGTGCATAAAGGGAAGGAACGAGCCCCATAGTCCCCGGGGCAGGGCACCGCAGGCACAGGGAGAGGTAGGTGCAGAGGTCCTGAAGCAGCCAGGCCTAGCATGGTCCCAGGGTGGAGTGAGCAAGGGGGACGGAAGTGGGGACAAGCCAAGAGAGGAGCAGGGGGGAGATCTTATAAGGCCTGCTAGGCCATAGCACAGTTTGGATTTTATTTTGAGTCTGACGGGAGCCACCGGAGAGTGTTAAGCAGAGAAAGACACATGCATGAACTTCTGACTTAAAAGGCTTTCTCTGGCCAATTATACCAAAATAAAATAAAGTCTTTAGATGCTCTGTGGAATACAGACTGTGAAAGGGCAAAGATGGAAGCTAAGAGACAGTAAGCAGGCTATTGCCTTAACCTGTGTGAGCGAGGGGGGTGGCTTAGACCAGGTGGGTTCTGATGGGGCTAGTGGAAAGTACTCCTATTCTGGGTATGTTTTGAAGGTAGAGCTCGTTGAGTATGTGGATGGCGGCAAGTCACTTAACCTCAGTTTCCCCTCTATGAAATAGGGGCAATAGGTACCTATTATTGGGCTTCTAACATGTGAAATACCTAGGCCAGTACTTGGCATAACTGTGTTAGTTCTAATGTCACTGTTTTTACTGTCATGACTAATCATCTTCATCATCACCGATATGAGCTGGATGTGAGCTGTGAGAGAGAACTCAGGGACTCTGAAGACTCCTGACCTGAGCAAATTGCAACTAGGAAGTTGTACTTTACTGCTTTGGGGGAGATTAGAGAAAGTGTGCACAGTGATGGGAATTTCACATGATTTAATGTTTTTCTTCTTGTGTGTGTTTCCCGTCACCCTGTAATGAATACCTACAAGTTAAACATCAAAAAGTAAAGTGACCAAAGAAACCTATGTAATTCTAATCCATTTGATCATATAGTTCACACTCACCAAACTGAATGATTAGAAAGTTATTTTTATCCGATAAGCATGAAGTTGTAAGACTCTAAAAGTTCCAAGCAGGGACTATAGCATCATCCCTGAAAATAAAGCATGCGGTCTTTCTCACCCTACAGATGACCCGATTTCTCCCTACACGGGCTGGCTGTTGACTATCACAGAGACCAAACAGCCACAGCCCTTACCGATGCCTTCTACCGGGGGGTGCTGGGCCCCACTGGTCGACTACCTCCCAGAGACCATCACCCCTCGGGGGCCACTCCACAGGTGAGCAGTATGTGCAGGTAGAGAGCAGTGACCACTTAGCTTGGACTGGACTTTTCCTCCTATGAGAAGAGGGAAACCTTCCAGGTCCCACCAGATGAAATGACCTTTGAAATTGGAGGGACCGTGCATGATTTGAATGACAGTTCTCAATATATTGGCAGAGTTTGGTCAAATATTAAGCCCATGAAAGCCGCTTTGTGGACCTTTGAATTTTTCTTTGATGTCATCTTAATATGGGTCTTCATTCTGTCGTGCTCCTTAGATTGTAAGCAAGTTGAAGAAAGGACCCTTGCCCTCTATTTCTCCTCACCACTCAGCCCTTACTACCTAGTGGCGACCAGACTCTCCGTCATGGGATTAGTCCACTGATGTTTGTTCTTTGGGAGCCCTGTGCAATGTCAGAAGTTAAACTCCACATCCCTGGAATAAGGCTCTTACATAATTCTTCAGCAAGGCTTAAGAGTTGTAACTTAGTGGTCTATGAATGTATTTCCATCCTTTGTAGAAGATGCATTAACCTCATCATTTCATTGATCAGGTGCAATATTGCTGTGATCTTTATGACAGAGATGGTTGTGGATCACAGTGTGAGAGAAGACTGGGCCCTCCATCTGCCATTGTTACTCCATGCTGTCTTCTTAGGTAAGACTGGGTCCAAGAGGAATTCTAGCCAATAGGGTCAAAGCCCTGCAGAGGTAGTCTAGAGAGCCTGCCTTTCACATCAACATCTGCTGTCCTCATCTCTAAACATTTCGTCTCTTCCATTTTTTCATTGCCTTTTTGTGACATCTGCTCTAGAATTTCAGTCGATCAGGCTTTATTTACTCTTGTCCTATTACTATCATATACGGAGAACGACACCTCGCTTGTGCTTTTTCTAGGATGATATCCAAAACAGATTGGGCCTCTTCAAGGGCCTTTGGCTGCATGTGATCAATTTGTAGCCCTAAGACACAATGAGTGTGTGGAAAGAAAGACTATAGGAGACAGCAGGCTACACACTTAGATTTTAAAACACCCAAGTTGTAGAGTAAAAATGGGTAGGAGGACAACCAGTGGGGGTGATTTGGTTACAGAGAGATGAATAAAATCAGAATCCTTCCGTAAGATGGGGATCCAGGAGAGAGCATCTCAAGAACTAGGAATGTAGCCGTCAGAGAGGTCAAGGGCAGTTCATCTGTCAGCATTTTACAAGAACATTTGATTTAAGGAATAAAACATTTTCTTTCCCCTAAGCCCACCTTCTTTAGGTTGGTAACACAAACACTAACAATAAAAACTAAGCATTCTTTTAACATGTTCCCTAGCCCCCGGTATCTTGGAATCTTTACTATCCCTGGAATCAAACTGAAACTTTGTTTATAAATTACTAAGAGATTCCACGTCTTGTTCCAGGTCTGGACCATTACCGGCCTGAAGTCTTTGAACACAGCAAAAAGTTGCTTCTTCATCTCCTGATTGCCCTCTCCTGCAACAGCAATTTCCATACCATCGCCGCAGTGCTGCTGCAGACTCGAGAGATGGGCGAAGCTAAGACTCTAACCGTCCAGCCAGCTTATCAACCTGAGTATCTCTACACAGGTAACCAAAGAAGCCGTGGCCTAGAGCCTGAGACAGGGTCACAAAGGCGGAGCTAACTCAAGGTGTCAGTGGACCAACATCCCAGGTTACCTTCTCTAGCTCTCTTACCCCCCACCTAACCAAGTAATAAACAACAGCTCGATAAAGAGCCACCATTTTATCTGCTGTTAACATGCCTCCTTCTTTATTAGTGAACATTTTCAAATATGTTATTATTACTATTATTACACCTTGAAAGTTAACCTGTCCATTGGACAAGAGCAGCAGTCTAGAACCCTAGAAGGATGAGAATGCAGAAAACGGTGACCTTCCCGTTGCCTTGAGAGCAAGTCATTGCCAAGGTGCCAGATGTGTCCCTTGCTTTCCTTTTAGTTTCCCCAAGGAATTTTCATTTATTAAATGACTGACTTTTCTGCAAGGCACTAATAAGTGGAAATCTATTAAAAACCTCTGCTGTTTTGAACGCAACCATTTCTCCTTAGAAATGAGAGCTATAAGCAGGAGCTGAGTCAAAGAAATAACTCCACGATGTCCAGCTATTCAGACTAACTTTTTCTAGAGGGCTGATAGTGGTGCTTATGTATAACCAGAACATTTTAAATATCTTGAAATGATGATGAGTAACAGAGTTCTGGGGCCACCTGTCTTTCCTGACTATTTTGGACATTCCAATGGCCCTGGATATGGTGTGGCATTTCATGTTGCCACATACTTTTATCACAACCTCATGACCTTGAGGAAGACATAGCTTTTATTCATCACGTGTACTCATCACTGACCCCAGCCCCTACCCCACCCCGAGAGAAATTAGGTGTGTCTTTGGAAAACAAACATGACCTCTTCATTATTGAATGTCTTCAAATATGTTTTCCATATTATTACCGTCTTTATTTTGAACCACATTACACTTAATTGAAAATAATCCATCCGTAGCCATTCAGACACAAAACACTCCTTTCAGTAATAAATGCTTAATTTAAAAAGTCTGGGGGAAGCTGGGATGGCTCAGTGGGTTAAGTGCTCACTTTGCAGCCCTGGAGCCCGAGGATCGAATCCTGGCTCTGGCCCATGCAGACCCATGTGCTGAACTGGGATGTGCCCCCAGTTCAGTTCTTGCCGGGACCTATGCGGGAGGCTCCCGGCCCAGTTCCTGCCCAGCACAGCCCTGCACCCACCTGTGGAGTGAAACTATATGGAAAACTAATGCTGTCAACTATGGAGACTGCTCTGGGCCCTCTCCCTTCTCTTTGTCTCTCTCTCTCTGTCTGTCTGTCTGTCAAAAAACAATAAAAATAAATCTTTAAAAAAGTTTGAAGTTCCAGGTGTTCTAATTCCCCAGGACAAGGATGTTTTCCATTAATCACATGACCTTAGGCTGAGAAAATTATATCTGTTAAGTCGTGTATCTCTGAGTGCATCAGTTTTGCATTCACTATACCACTGATGGAGCATAAATGGTTTAAAGTAAGGAGTTACCCCCCAAAATCAAAACACAATATCCTTAGGCAAGACAATGGGGTAGTTGGAATGATTGAATTTGTAGCATGCTTGAAATAGGTAGGTGTACAAAAAGTCTGGGAAGGGTCTCCTTTTCATAAACATTTGTGTAATATAGTACATCACATTTCAACTATAGTTGCTTTCAATTTCACAATAAAATCCTGTGATAGAAACCATTGTCTTTATCTTATCATCATGGGAAACTGAGGCACACAGAAATCATATAAACTCCCTGAGATTACACAATAATGGTAGAAATGATATTGAGAGCTTCTCACTTGTAGGTCAGTATACCTGTCAGACACACCAGAACTGTGTATTTTTTATGATTTTTAAATAGAGGGAGCAGATGGTCATATGTATTCATTTTCAAACCCACAACACACCTAGAGATACAAATGTTAACCAAATACGTAGTAGGGGAAAAAAACATAGTATTTACTTATACCGTATTTCTTTGACTAACATAATATATGCTTTGTTAAAACAATTAACATACACAAAATATTTATGATTCTGGGCATATTTGCCCAAAAACATGATGTACAACTTACTCATGAGCCACTAAGTGACTGGTATCCTTAAAAATGGTATTATTTCACATTAAGTAGTTCAATATCCAGGCATAATTTATTAACAGCAATTAGGTCCAAATATATAGTGGAACTGTATGTCAGTGTGCATACACATGTGCACATATGTCTGTGTGCATGTGCACACACACATACACCACTTCTTTTGCAGGAAGCATCAACTAAAACACCAGAATAGAAAATTATCAGATAGAGCATAATGTCTATCCGATAATTTTCTACACTCCTATTACATACGCTGATTTCCCCAACAGTGCAACTATTCCATAAGCAATGAAAGGACACAGGTCTCGTTTAATCGTAGCCATAGCCAAAATTAAGTGTTTTCTCTGAAAAAATTGACGTAACAGCACATTGCTGTATGCCCACCTCCTGGCCTCTTTCCGGGCCCTGCCTGGCACACTCCACCTTGACCTTCTTCTCCCCCAGGTGGCTTTGACTTCCTGAGGGAGGACCAGTCGTCTCCAGTGCCAGACTCAGGGCTCAGCTCCAGTTCCACCTCCTCCAGCATCAGCCTCGGGGGCAGCAGCGGGAATCTCCCCCAGATGACGCAAGAGGTAGAAGATGTGGACACAGCTGCAGAAATGGATGAGAAGGCCAACAAGCTCATTGAGTTTCTGACAACCAGGTAAGAGGGGCATGGAGGCAAGTTGCTGTTCCCAGGTCGGTCTTTCGGGAAAATGCCATCTCTGCAAAACCACACAGATGGAAAAGTGAGCCTGGCGTTCTAGCCTAGTCCTGTGTTGTCCTTTAAATGGCAGTTTCTGGAGTCCGGGTACAAGGCAGACACTGTAGACGTTGTCTGGGATCCCACTGGTGTCACAGTTGATGGGCAGGGAGATTTTGTGTATAACAGCAACGCAGCAGACCGAGGTACGAGATGGTAACGCCCCATGGCCAGCATGACTTTATTGTCTATTAGAGCTGCCAGGACCTGTGAGATCTGACACCTGGTGAATAATGTCCCTCTGGAAGCCGAACACATTGGCCAGAGTTGCCTCAGGAGCAGCTGCAAAGGCAGCCGTTATCTTCTCATTCAGTGCAAAGAGTCATTTTTTTTAAATGACTCAAGTCACAATCCAGAAACAATAGGCGGCATGATAGGGAAGAAATCAAACTCATAAAGCAAAATCAAGAAAAACTGAGAGTGATTCCATTTTTCAGGACTTCTGGTTTTCCTAATGAACAATTCAGCTTCAGAGTTTCTAGGATCCTGAGGTCCAGCATTTATACAAAGTCTTGCTTACTGGGGACCTGGAAGGCTCCAGTCCTAGAAGCCATTCTCTCTACATGTTATCTGGTATCTCAAGGGATTTCTCTTTATTCAACTCATGCTTCAGTGAATGTAATAATAATTTTATAATAAAGAGGAAAAATGAACATTTTCTTTTGTCAGCTAATGATTCAGGCTATTCTGCATAGCTGTCAGTTCCATGTGGGATTCAGTGAACAGGGAACTTAGGAAGAAGTTGATGGTGCCTATGCACAGGGGACGTGAGCGTTCTGAATGTTTTATTGTCATCACTCACCATTGTCAATGCCATGTGTTGGGAAGGGTGTTCTCTGAAATCTTCACATCTATTCTGTCGAAAAGCCAACAGATGACAGAGGCTGTATTTCCATTTGGTCCTACAGTGTCCAGCAACACTGATGATGCGAACCTCATAAGAAGCATTATCTCCACCAGCGCTAGCATCTGCAGATTGAGTCTGCATCTAAATCTATATTTTACTTACCATTTTATATCAGTCTATTTAACAAGGGCTTATGGAGCATCTCTTATGTGCCAAACACTGTTCTGGTGAATTGAGAGGTTATCATTTTGGGATTAAATGATGTGAGGTTTCAGTTTGGTGATTAAAACATAAGAAAAGTATGTCTCCATATTAGTTCTGAGTAAATTCTTAAGCTTGATAAGACTAAAATTCCCCCTCTCCCCCATTAATTTGTACCATCTAAGAAATATATATTGTACCTTTGGAGTTAGAACTGCATAGATGGTTTTTAAATTGCAAAATGACAATTATGTTTTTGACATTGTGTGTGTGTTGTTTCAGGGCCTTTGGTCCACTTTGGTGCCATGAAGACATCACACCCAAAAATCAAAATTCAAAGAGTGCTGAACAGCTCACCAATTTTCTGCGTCACGTTGTGTCCGTATTTAAAGATTCTAAATCAGGTACTTCATCCCATTTCCCCAAACCCCACTTTCAGGATCTTTCTGTATGGAACTCATTCTTCCCCATATGCCTACACGTTCAGAAATATGGGGAAGAGTTGATCACAAAAGGATATTCCTAGTGGAATTTTGAAGTTTATTTCAGATATGCCTAACTGACTGTTGATGTCATGTATACTTTACATTCTATCAAGTTATTTCCCCAAAGGTATTCTTCTCCTTGCTTCATGACCTTACTAAAATTAAACTGTGCCGATAATATTAATATTATTTAAAGAAGGTCATGAGGAGTAAATCATTCATTGATTAGCGACATGCTCCATAGTGAGAGATTGTCAGCCTTGCAAACTGGTTTTAAAAAAGATTTTGTGATAAAATGTTTTTGACTTTAAAAATATTTGCTAACAAGGACTGAATATTCTGAACACAGTGTGATTCTCCTTTAGGCTGTCATAGCATCATAGCATTGAAGCCCTTAGCTGAACTCCATTTGGATTCCACTTGGCCTGGGCTGATTCGTGTGAAATTTACATGCGGTTTTTCAGCAGATGGATTAGCTGTTCCTACGTTTCTCATGCACCTGGATGGACACGTTAACTTTCCAGCTACTCTGATAATTAACTCATTTCACAGTTTGAAACATTCTAGATTAGCCACATCTCCTTATTATCAGAGGATGCTTACTGAAAACCCGAAAATACTGATAAATAGACATAGGAACGTTGTTCCAGAAATAGGATCACCATTTCTAGTTTTGAGTTTCCCCTGTGGAACTTCATTGAAATCTGAAGACCTCATATATTGGTATTCTCCCACCTAAGAGTCACTTAATGATTGAGCATAGCCCAAAGGGAGGAATTTACTATTTATATGTGAACTATTCATTTTTCTACAACTCTTAATTGTGTAAAGTAAATAATAATGAGGAAACATAAGAATGCCATATAGTGTGTCCTCAGTAGGCTCAGAGACCCCTTCTCCCATGGCTTTGCTACCCCCTAGGCTCAGAGACCTTTCCTGGACCCCCCCATATCCAGCCTGCAAGAGAAGGAAGAGTTCCCGTTGGGGATTACTCAGCAGTTCAAAGGCCAAGCTCGAACACTGCATCCACTGGCCAAAACTCAGGCACGAGGTCACACCTAACTGCAAGGGAGGCTGGGAAATGTAACACTCTATGCTACACATTAACTAGCTTTCCCCCAAAACCACTGTCATGGTGGTAATAGATATGCAGTCCTCCTAATACAGTTCTCTTCAGGCATGATATGATTTCAGTAAGCTTTCATTCATTGCCCTAACCCCTGCATGTAAAAGGCTTTGAGGAAAATATGTTTTGGCAAACAAAATAAAGACGTAAAGAACTATTTTGAAACCTGACCCGTTCTTAAGTTGTGGAAAGTCCCCTGTGGGATTCATCCTGCATTTACTGCCCTGGGTTTGCCTGAGTCCATTTTTCAGGACCCTTTGTTCTCTGTGAAGGAACATTTTCTTACATAGCCAACATGTCCCTAGGGTCAAATAGCCAAGTGGCAGCTAGGAACAATGACAGTGAATTATCCCTCCTGGTCCACTTTCATGTGACAATCAAATGTGCCCCAGAGACAGCCCAGCCTGCTGTTATCATCATGCCCTCTGGCTCTTCAACCTGGTTTCTTCCCAGAGCACACATGCCATCGAATGGCCCGTGACCCCATCATGGGCTTCACATCTTCATTCCCACCTGGCTGATCCCCTTCATGCTCCGGGAAGAAGACACATTCCCCCAAAAGCTTACATGGGGGCTGCCTTCTCTGCAGTGCCTGCATATTTATAAGACTATTGTGAACCAGGAGTTTGGGACAGGCCGTGGTTGTGTTTAGAGTTGACCAGATCCACTAACAGCTTCCTCTACATACACAAGTACTGCGGAAATTTGTTTCTAACAAATTCTCTGATTTAATAAACACACACACACACACACACACACAAAACAAGGAATGAAAGTATTCCATATACAAAGTCGTACCTAGAAATAATATAGAAAAATGGCAGTGTGATAATACATGAATAATACACTTGTGAGCACCTATGTGTGACATGTGATACTAAGCACTTTTTAAGTTGTTTCATTTTCACAACAATTTTGTGAGATAGGTGCTATTATTCACATATTAAAGATAAGGAAACAGGCACATAGAGGATAAATTTCTCTCCCAGACTCCCAAAACTTCTCATTTAAAACCAGGGCCATCTTACGCCAAAGCTTCTAACTCTATTACACTGTGTCTCCTTAAGATTTATTAAAATGTGTTTTTATTTTTTATGGTAAATTTTGCATAAGTGCCACCAGGAGGTGGCGCTGTGGCGTGGGCCTGCTTTAAACCTTCAGCTAACCATTGCCCCAGAATTTGCGGAGTGGCGGCTGACCTGTCTGTCTCCGGCCTCTCGGTGCCCTAGGCTTCCATCTGGAGCAACACTTGAGTGAAGTTGCGTTGCAGACGGCCCTGGCGAGCTCTTCCAGGCACTATGCCTGTCGGTCCTTCCAGATATTCCGGGCACTCAAACAACCTCTGTCCGCACATGCCTTATCTGACCTTCTCTCGAGACTGGTGGAGGTGATTGGAGAACACGGTGACGAGATTCAGGTAGGGGAGGAAAGACCACCAAAGTCCTCCTGCTTCTCTCTTCAGAGCTAGAGGGCAACATCTTCCTCTGGCCAGTTATTCCAGCCCTTTGGACGTGTACAGTTTATTAAGAAGCTTTTGGAGGTTGCATTTATATCTACAAAAATCATCCCCAGGAACATTAGTCTAGAAGTCCATGGATGTTATCTGTCTTACTCAAGCTGACAATGGGACGTCCTTCGGGGATTCTGTGTTGTTGTTTCGCTGTTGGTTTTATTTGGTGGGGGACAGGAAAGTTGTTTTGTAATGTATAGTCTTCTTGCCACCAACCTAGGACATAGTTGTGCAATCTCCCCACCCAGAGAAGGGATCTCCACTGTATTTGTGCAAAACACCACCCTTCTCTGTATGGTCAGCCTGCAGTAAACTGAGGAGACCTGAAGAAGTAATGGGGACAGTAGATACCACGAGAAGGCCTTGTCTGTAGAGCCCAGAGACTGGGCAGCTGGGCAGGTTGAAAGTCAAGGGCATTACTAGCCTGTAGCTTGGGCCGAGGCCTTATTTCCCATCAGAAATGTGCCTGCCTCTCAAGAGGCCTGCCTGCCCACCCATAGACTCTAGCATTTTTCATCCTTCTGGCCCTTAGGAGTGCTGTTTAAAACACCACTGAGGCACAGACTCATGCCTTAGCCCTTAATCTCTGGCTTTCAGACATCGCAATTCAGTATTTCAAAGTCCCACCAACCCCCTCAGCCGGGGGCCATGCCTGCCACCTTCAGCGTTGCACTCTCCCTGTTGGATTTCAAACAAGATCTCTCTGTGGATGAAGTCAGACCCAGGGAAATAAATCTTTATGATTACCCGCTAACTCCTAAGCCATCTGAACGTCCTCGGTGGCCCTTAAAATTGGTTTTCAGACTTTATGAACAGAGCAATGACTGTCTAGCTTTCAATGATATGAACATGATTTGAATAGTGTTTGTGTTAATTAGGTTTAAGCCCAGGAAGTTAATAGAGGTTACAGCAGCACAAAATGTTGTCTTTGCATGATTGGCAGGGATATGTAATGGAAGCACTCCTGACTTTGGAAGCTGCTGTGGATAACTTGTCTGACTGCTTGAAGAACAGCGATCTCCTAACTGTACTGTCTCGGTGAGAAGCAGCTTAATGACACTGTGAGATCAAATATATTGTACTGAATATTTGGGAGATGTCCAGAGTTTGGGCAAAATCCAAAGGACAAAACTAGCTTTCAAAGTCCAATTATGACCTGACAAAGTATGTATGACATTTTCTTAAGTTAAAAAATTATGCCACACACACACACATACACTATATAAGTATTTTAAAATATAAGGAAGATAGACACCAAATGTTATCTCAAAACAGTACAGATAATAATATTTAATTTTCTTTTTTTATCTGAATATTTTTCAAATTTTATATAATACTCTATTACGTTATAAAGAAACTAAAACTAAATATTTTTAATGAATATATACCAAACTCATCTGAACCATCACTATAAAAACAGTTGGAATAAATGTTGATTTTACTTGCAAAATTTCTACCTTAGGGTCTTTCTTTTTCATTTTTAAATTACTTTTTATTCTGGCCAGTGTTTAATAACCTATTTCAAATCATCCATGATTCCATATTCTGTTTGTATAATTGAGTTCATCTTGCTTAAAATTGAGTCAGTAATGTTATCTTATATCACATTGAGTCTTGTTTCATTTTTAAATTGAGAATTTTTTATGACTAGATTAGCTTAATGTGATTACTAACATCACATAATTATCTATATAAACCTACAGATTTATCTAAATCAGTCAAATTTTCAGGAATGTTGATAACAAGTTTTACCTTTTTCACCTGAAAGAGGCTTAGAAATCATTTTTCGTACATATTTGTAAGTGCAAAAAACTTCCTTTGACACAAACATTTACTAACATTTTTCTTTCCAGGTAATAATCATTTTAATTTCTGTTCTCCTATCAGTCAGTTAATAGAATATTAAAATTTGTGCCTATCAGGTACATTTCATTGTATAATCATTTCTAGCCAGTTCAAACAAAAAAGAAAAACAAGAAAGATCAATAAACTTTGCGACCAACTGCTATTTTTTTAACCTTTCAATAAATGGAAGTTAGTATTAGGTTTTGTTGCTGTTTTCTTGGTGAGGTAAGTATGATTTTCTTGTTAAGCTTGTTAAGTTTTATTTTTTATATCCTTGAGTTTAAGAATAAGCAAACATATTCCTTTAAGAGAATGGGGGGCAGGGGGGGGGGATGAGTATAAAGTAGTATTTCCAAAGAGTGATATTTCTCCCTTTTTGTTTGTCAGTGGATCTTAACAGAATAAGCTTTTCACTGAAGCATGTTGATTTTCTATTGAGCATTTTTATTTTTATACCCAGCTCTTCATCACCCGATTTAAACTCTAGCACTAAACTGACAGCAAGCAGAAAGAGCACAGGGCAGCTGAACGTGAACCCTGGGACAGCCAGTGGCGGCACTGCCACTGCAGAACGGAGCAGGCACCAAAGAAGTTTCTCTGTGCCCAAGAAGTTTGGTGTTGTCGACCGGTCCTCAGACCCACCTCGGAGTGCCACGCTAGACAGAATCCAGGCTTGTACCCAGCAAGGCCTCTCCTCGAAAACCAGAAGCTCCTCCTCCTTGAAAGACAGCCTCACGGACCCATCCCACATCAACCACCCAACCAACCTGCTGGCCACCATCTTTTGGGTCACAGTGGCCCTGATGGAATCCGATTTTGAGTTTGAATACCTGATGGCCTTACGGCTGCTGAACAGACTGCTGGCTCACATGCCACTCGATAAACCGGAGAACCGAGAAAAACTCGAGAAACTTCAGGCACAGCTCAAGTGGGCAGACTTCTCGGGCTTACAGCAGCTGCTGCTCAAAGGGTTCACCTCACTCACCACCACGGACCTGACCCTGCAGCTCTTCAGTCTGCTGACGCCAGTGTCCAAAATATCCATGGTGGACTCATCCCAAGCCATTGGTAATGCCAACACACTCCCTTGCTTACAATTCCGGGGGTGGTTTTGTCCACGTTTTGTGTAATAACATAAGGTAGGCTTACTGCTTTTGTGGAGAAAGGGTTCCTTGGGCCCCGTTGGCTTTTTCTTTCAAAATTTCATATGATGTAAGTCTTAATTACTCATATTTTAGAAGCTATTTTGAACACAATCACATAAAAGGGACAGAATATAAGACATTGGCCATTGCTTTATGCTTTCCAGATCAAATTGCAGATACTGTTAGTTTATTCCATTGCTCTTGTGCAGGCATTTGCTCCCATTTCTCTTAACTCCTAAATCTTTCCTTTTTTTTAACCTTTCTTTTCTCTTGAAAATTCCCTTGGTTCCCTATTGCTTTGAACTGAGTTAAATCAACAAACTAGATTTTTGCCATCATTGGTATATGGCCCAGGATGCTTTTCATGAAGCCGGAGTTTAACATAGTGGTCTAGAGCCATTCCTCAGCATTTTAGAGTCTTTTTGATGACAAGAATAAGACTAAAATTCATTGGCCTAGGTCCTCTCATCCAGATTTTTCTTAAAATATGTTTTTTTGATAAAAATTTTAAAATATTGCTTCAGTTCATCTTATTCTGCTTTTCTAAATCATGGTTGTACGTTTTGCCTGGATTTGGTCAGCTTATATGAAGGCTGCTTCACTAGACTACTCTGTAGGACCTCAGAATAAAATCTGTCATGTGCTTCCCACTGTTGTCAGCTACAATTCACCACTGTCAGCCATCTCCACTGTGTCTCCTCTCATCCAGGCTTTCCTCTGAACGTCCTGTGTCTCCTGCCTCAGCTGATTCAGCACTTTGAAAGCCCCAATCAGTTCTGCAAGGACGTAGCCGAAAGGATTGCTCAGGTATGGCTTAGGGGTCCTCGTTTGGCCATTCCATCCCATCCTCCTGAAAGGACCCATGTTGGACCTACCTGGCCAGGCCGGGAGAGTTTCACAAAGCCCAGATACGATAACTGGAATGCACTACTCATGTGCATTCTGGGTGGCCATGCACACTGTTGTTTTTGGTTTCATCATTGAGAAAGCAGGTGGGAAAAAAATGTGTGAAAATTGCATTAACTAACTAGAAAAATAAGCGCATCCCCAGCCTACCAAAACAAGAGTATCAATTCATCTTCCTGACTGGCAGGTCTTTTTTTTATTGTTAAACTTATTGGGGTGACATTGGTTGGTAACAATTACACAGTTTCCAGGTGTACAATTCTACATTACCCTGTCTATGCATTGCATTATGTGCTCACCTTCCAGAATCAGCTCTCTTTCCATCACCATAAATTTGATGCCCCCTTCCTACTCCTCCCCCCACCCCAGCTCTCCCACCCACCTCTCCCCTTACCCTCAGGTAACCACTAAACTATTGACTGTGTCCATGAGTTTTTGTTTTTTTGCTCCTTTCACTTTTTTATTCTACCTATAAGTGCGGTCACATGTTTCTTGATTCTTTCAGTCTGACTTATTTCACTTAATAAGTTGATTTCATTGTTCACCCATGTTGCCACAAATGACTGTATTTCCTCTTTTCTTATCGCTGAGTAGTATGCCCATTGTATAAAACATACCTGGTCTTATAACAAAATTGCTAACATCTCTTTCGACTCATCAGGCTATTTTATCCCTGATTGGTTTTCCTGTCCTCTAAGGTGTGTTTGGAAGAGAAGAACCCCAAACTTTCCAACCTCGCACACGTCATGACTCTTTATAAAACACACAGCTACACTCGGGACTGTGCCACCTGGGTCAACGTGGTCTGCCGATACCTCCATGAAGCGTATGCTGACATTACCTTGAACATGGTCACCTACCTGGCAGAGGTAAGTGTGTCAATGAAGGATACACTCGATTATAGTTTCCATGGCTGAAATATTTATCTGGGACTAATAGCCATACTCTACCATTATGAGCGCCCATTACATATTATCATAGATGCTGCTGGAATCACTTTAAACCCTCACAAGAACCAGCGAAGTGTCTGCTGCCATAATATAGAATCTGAGGCTCGGCCAGGCACAGTTATCTGCCCTACGTTTAAGGTGGCAGAGCCAGCACCTGAGCCAGGGCCCAGCTGCCCCCAAAGCTTAAACCTCTGTGTGCTACAAACACCTGTCAGCATGTGGCCGCAATGGGGTATTTTATTCTAATTACTCTGGGTGTTCAAACCTTAAGAAGTTACTGTGTGACTTGATAGGTTTCATGGTTATTTGCTCCGAATTCATTTTTATCTACATCTTTTGTTTGCTTTTGAAACACAAATGTGTTTGTCCTCCTACAAATGCATTTCTAGCACAAACCCCAACTCTGACTTCTGTGGATGTTGGTGTTAGAAATGCATAGCGAATGGGACAAGTGATAAAATGTATTCTGTTTGGCACCTCCAGTCCCCAGTAACTTAGTATGTAGATCATAAAATCTGTGAGGCAGATGACAAAGAACAGCGGCCTTGAGGGTTGCTTTTCCTTTGGGAAAACGCATTTGTACTTCTGCCAGGCCTTTTCAGAAGTGAGGAGGACAGTTCTAACTTTTCTTAGTTACCTGACTCACTGTGGGTATAGATAGGCTAAAGAATAGTCGTTCTCTGAAAGTTTCATCCAGCAGCATTGACGGTGGTGGGTCCTGCAGAGTTTTGATTTGTGACATGCACAGACAGTCAACACCTGGGTCACATCTGTCCCCACAAGAGCGACTCAGCAAGCACACCTCAGTACACAGGAAGCGCAGGGTAACTAACATACACCCTGCGTACGAAGGCAGACGTTGTCTGTTTCCACAAAGGTAATGTGTGTGAGACAGGCAATGCTTGTTTGGATAGCTAGACATGGAAGTCTCAGAACTAAAACTTGGGATGTGGTTGACACATACAGGACTATTATGGAGACTTAGATAGGAATGAAGCACTGGTGTGGGTTACAACATAGATGAGCCTTGAAAACATTCTACATAAGCCAGAGACAAGGGGGCAAATATGATACGATTCCACTTGCATGAGGCACAAGGTAGGCAAATTCATAGAGACAGAAAGTAGAATAGTGGTTACCCGGGACTGGGGCCAGGGAGTAATGGAGAGTTACTGTTCTGTAGTTTCTGTTGGGGAGGGTGACCAACTTCTGGAAATAAATTAGTGGTGATGGCTGCACAGCAGTGGGAATGTGCTTGCTTAATTCCACTGAACAGCACCCTCAAAAATAGTTAAATAATTCAAATGGTAAATATAGATTTTAACACAATGAAAAGATAAGTAAAATGGGCTACCTAATCTGTTCTGTTCAGCCCTGGTCACAAATTATCACCAAAAGTTTTATTATGAACTTAACCTTTCACCACACTTGTATACGAGTATATATTAACTGTTCCATCAATTACTGACATGTTCTTACAGGTGTTGGTCATGCATGTACAGATAATTTTATGTAGTCATGGCCAGTATTTCTATTAACTCTGCTCTGTTCACTTAACATCATCGACGTTGTATGTGTATGACCATGTGTTGACATAATTCACGGGGTGTAATTTTGAAGAACTGGAATTCTATCAGGTTAATGTGACAGTTTGCTTCACCATCTACCTTTTGTTGCTCTTCTTCGTATTTTTTTTTTCTATTACAAATGGTCCTTTTATGTAGACTTTTTATCAGATCATAGTTGGATCATGTCCTCCAGTGGCATTTCCCAAAGTAACTATCCAGCCAAAGGACATGGCTCTGTGGATGTTATTTAGTTCTTCTACATGTTTGGGAAGTTGGTCTTCACAGAGATGGTCCAAATTTATAATACATCAAACAATGTATAAGTATTCTTGTTTTCCCCAACCCCCACTAAACAGTATTGTTCTATTTATTTTTTCATTCAGCTTAATACTTTTTATTGGTACTTTAAAAATATTCTCTTTATGTACTTCCCTTCTAGTGAATATGTTTATTTTTCCACACACTCGATTTGCTTGGTTGTTTATTTCCTCATGTGCTAACTGCTCAGTTATTTCTTCTGATCACATTTGATGTGGAACTTCAGCATTTCTTTGAATTCTATTAATTCTTCACTTTGAATGGTAATATTTTATCATGATGTGTTACATATATTTTCTCATGATTTTCTCTTTCACTTTGTAAATATCATTGATTTTTTTTTATTATAAAAGCAGTATAAGTTTAAAGCAGAAAATTGAAAAGATACAGAAAACTAAAAAAGGAAAAGAAAAATCACACAATCAGTATATTCTTTAGACACAGGCACTGTTAACATTTTGTTGGGTTTCTTCCCAATGTTATTTCTATATAACACATTCATATCAATATTGGGGTCTATTATATACAAGTTGCATGTATGTCCTGTCCCTTAATGTTATCTGATATTCTTTACTGTCTTTAAAAATACTCTATTGACTACATGATATGTCATCATACAATTTACCGTAATTTTCCTAGTGGTCAGCATTTAAACTGCTTACAGAGCTTTCATGTTTTGTTTTGTTTTGTTTTTTTCTACCATTATAAATAACACTATGGTGAAATTTCATTCATAAACCTTAATACTTATCTCCAGGTTTGGAAACATTTCTAAAACAATAGTTACTATTTGAAAAGATTTGCATTTCTACTGATCTGTAAAAATGCCTATCTTGAATCGTCACCAATACTACTATCAATTTCAAGTCCTTGCCCAACTTGATAGCTGATAAATTGTATCTTTTGTTTTCATTTGTGATGTTGGAGAGTTGCTACTGTTTGATGCCTTCCTTCTGAGGTTTATTTTGTTGTATTCCATTGCATGGCTGCCATATTTAAATGGTCAGAGCTACCTATGTGGGTAGCCTTTGAGAAGATCCTCATTTCTTCAGTAGTTGGGATTTTCTTTTCCCCTCTGAGGAAACTTGTGGTCACTAAAGTATTGCGGAATCTGGTGTCACACTGGCTCACGCTGTGCCTTGTCCCCACAGCTACTGGAGAAGGGGCTCCCAGCCATGCAGCAGCCGCTCCTCCAAGTGATCTATAGCCTGCTCAGCTACCTAGACCTCTCAGTCGTGTCTGTCAAGCAGTTTAACGTGGAAGTCCTGAAGACCATTGAGAAATACGTGCAAGTGAGTGCTGACGTGCACCAGGGTGCTTCCAGAGAGTCATTCCAGAAAGAGGCCCTTTATAGAGTGTGTGCTTGCAGGAGAGTTCAGATGTTCATTGATCTCCATGACACGCAGCAGTGGGAGATGGTAGCTGACCATACCCCGGCGCTACCCTGAGAGGAGACAAAACCAGGCCCCCGTGTGCTCCTCCAGAGGACACAGTTATGCCTCTCCGGACTTCCAGGTTGGGTATTAAAAGCACACACCTGTCTGGAAGGGTAGGGCCGGGCTCTTACTTGTAGCTTCCCATTTCAAAGGAGGGGAAGGAACATACATATCCCTGGCAGTATTCCAGATGGTTCGACATGCAAAAGGGTTAACTCACCGGTTCAAATCACCACTTTAGAGTTGAGGGCACTAAGGTTAAGAAACTTGTATAAATATACTTGATAATTCCCCAAGAAACGAAAAATGTTGGGTGCGTAATTAAAACACAGAACGTGAATGTGAGTATGGAGAGTCCAGGGGTTTCGTTTTACTGGTGTCTGTCTCTGTGTCTGTTTGAATATTTCTATAATAAACTGTCTTTTTAAAAGGTTTGGGTTTTTTTTTTTTTACAGAAACTGGCCCAAGATCTCAGTTAGTAAAGGTGGAGCTGGTATTTGAACCCAGATTCATGTGGTTCCAAAGATCATGCCCCTGTTTCAGGCACCTTGCCTAACAGGACACTTAGTGAACATCAACAGACCACCCACATATTGGTTCTTTAAAGCCATACTCAAGATGACTATAAGAAAAAGGGGGCAGAAATGAACATTTTTTAAATGAAAAATTCACAGAGCAAATAGACCAGAACAAGTTTCTAGAGCCTGAAAGATAATCTGAAATGCATGACCACGGACTACAGAAGAGGGGTCCCAGGCTTTGGGGAGCAGTGCAGGACCACCATGAGGTTAAAGCAGGGAGGGCCAAGCTCAAAAGCAGAACCATTCTTCTCGCTACATCTCACTTGGTTCTCTATTTTGTCTAGGAGTGTACTTGGTGAGTTTCAAGGACAGTTCAAGGGCAAATGTGAGGTTTTCTCTGGGTAAACTTGTTGACAAAGCCATTCAGTGCAAATCTGGACATTTCTATTTCATATTACTTACTGATATTATTTAATGCTTAAAAGTGATTGCCAAGCTTTTTATTTGTTTCCCCCCTGCATTTTTCAGGTTGCGTGGCTCCTGTGATAGCTGTACCACATGCTAGGCATTTGGCAACACTTTCTCACTTCACAACACTCACTGGGGACAGAGGGTCACTTCATGGTTCCTACAAACCATGGGTCCCATTTCATTGTTTTATTGGGCTGCCAATTTTCTCCTAGGTCTGTAGGCCATGTCTGGTACAAGATTCTTCTCTTGAATGGTAGCCAAGTTCACATTCAAAGCACGACTTGTGAAAATTTAACAGCACAGGAGATATATTTTATAGCATGTGCTTTTACCTGAAAACCTAAGCAGATAACTGTTATCCAGTTGGCTTGCCTCTGGTCAATATTTTTGTGGGAGCAGCACATCGGGCAGCCTGCGTTTTGTCAGGGAGACAAAGAAGGTAATGCCAAGTGACTTTTACAGGAAGAGTAGGCATTTGATAAGCTGTTCAGGAGAGGAAGGCCATCCAGCATGAGGGAATAGAGTGAGCAAAGGCACGGAAGCTGAGAGGCCTGTCCTTGTCTGGGGGGATCTAGGCATGGCCTGCAGGGGATCACCCTCTAGGCCCGACTCAAAGAGTGTGGACCTCCACCCTGCCCACCAGAGGGTGGCCTGGAAGGGGTGCAGGCAGGCGAGTGGCCTGGAGAGTTCTAGAAAAACCACTGTAGCTGGAGTGAGCATGCGGACGTGAGTAAAGACAGCCTGCAGGAAGACAGGTTACCGGGCCCTTGAAAGGGGTGAGGCAGATCTCACTTATATGCGGAATGTGCAAAACAAAATGAACAAACAAACAACACAGAGACAGACTCACAGATACAGAGAACAAACAGATGGTTGCCAGAGGCGATGGTGGTTCAGGGCAGGGTGGAAAAGGGGAACGGGGTTAAGACGTACAAATGGGTGGTTAGAAAACAGTCACAGGATGTGAAGTACAGCATAAGGAATAGAGTCAATAATGTTGTAATGGAACTGTGTAAGGTGCCAGGTGAGTACCGGGTTTATTGAGGGATCGCTGTGTAAGGTCTATAAATGTCTAACCACTATGCTATGCACCTGAAACTCATCTAATATTGAATGTCAACTGTAATGGAAAAATAGAAGGAAAGGAAGGGAAGGGAGAAAAGAGAAGAGCGAAGACTGAATCCAAACAGAGGCTGGAGAGGATTCAGCTGGGCTGGTACCAAGCAGCAGGACGGGCAAAGAGGGGGCAGATTATCAGAAAAGAGGGAAAAGGAGGAGTTAAGAATGGCCCCCAGAGGAAGCCGGGATGGCTCAGTGGGTTAAGCGCTCACTTTGCAGCGCCGGGGACCCAGGATCGAATCCCGGCCCCGGCCCGTGCGGACCCATATGCTGAACTGGGAGCTCCTCCAGTTCAGTTCTCTCTCTCTGTCTCTTTATCTCTCTCTCTCTCTCTCTCTCTCTCTCTCTCTCTCTCTCTCTGTCAAAAATAAATAAAAATATATTTAAAAAAAACAATAAATTGTTTTAAAAAAAAAGAATGGCCTCCAGATTCCTGGGTTAGGTCCTGAGGAAGATACAGAGCAGAAAGGGCAGAGGGCAGGAGGCCGGGAAGCCAGTAGGGCGGGAAGAGCCTGAGAAGTGGGAAAAGGATCAAGGAAGATGGGAATCGGGGTGGGGAGAATTCTGAGAGAAGGATGAGTAGTCAGTAGCATAAATGTTTTGAGGATTGTTTTTCTGTTTTCGTTTTTTCCAATTAAGGAGGCACCTCAGCAAAAATAGTATTTTATTCTTCTAAGTTTATTTAAATATGGAAAAATTGGTCTTTTTGTTTCCACTTGTTTCCTAAATATAGCTCCTCTTATGCATAAATTGTCCTTTTATGTCATTTGCCTTTTACTTATCACAGAACTTCCTGTGCTATTTTAAATCAGTGAATTTTGATGGGTCCTGAGACAATTCACTTGTTAGCGTTATGTCAGGTTAAAAAAAAAAACAACAAACAAAAAAAACACGTGAAATTGCCTCTAACCACGGATGCGTCCTCTCCCTCAGAGTGTTCACTGGAGAGAAGCTCTGAACATCTTGAAGCTGGTGGTCTCTCGGTCAGCCAGCCTGGTTTTACCTTCCTACCAGCACAGCGACCTCGCAAAGATGGAGATTCACCGCGTGTGGACCAGTGCTTCCAAGGAGCTTCCTGGGAAGACCCTGGACTTCCACTTTGACATTTCGGAGGTGTGTTAACTGTGTCTGTAAACTTTAGTGTGACTATGTAGTGGCAAAGGTCAGGCCTAGGGGCCTGGGGCCAGGGAGATTTACTCAGTGGAATGATCTTAAGCATTTTGAACCATGACCATCACTCATTTATCTGGCAAATGTCACATCCTGTCTCACTGTCTGCCTTGGTCCCTGAATTGCAGCCAGATCAGCAAATGACTCAGATTTGCAGGAATACAGAATCTGCCTTTATGGTTGCTTCCCAAAGCCACATGCTTTCTAAACCATAAAAATAACTAAATTCTTGCCTTCAGAGAGTGGGGAGTGTGAGGGTAGCGACTAGTGAACCAAGCTAAGGAGTCAGGGAGAAAAGAGAGGGCAGAAAGTCAGATTTGCTTGTGAGTCCATGAATGAACTTTCAGGAGGCCTGTACTTAACCATTTTGATCTAAGATGCAAAAACACTTTACTTTCTGTGTCTCTTACTCCATGACCCATAAGGACCCCCTCAAAGCAGCAACTACGCTCTGTTCATTTTGTAACCGGGGTCTGGAACAGGGTCTGGAGGGTGATGGGTACGTAATATTCAACGCCGCTGAATGGATAAACTCACTGAAGGAACCCACCAGAACTGCCTGGCTCCATGGAGCAGGTTGCATCCAGGTTGGGAGATCTCACGCCATGGTCTCAATGACCATGTCATCATTTCACTATTCAAGGGGAGACAGTATTCTACCTAGTGTGATACCTTCATGGATATTTAGTATGTATATGATAATTGGGGTATCGAATCAATACGTTTCCATTTTTAACTGTCTTTACATTGCTGGGGCAGGGCAAAGCTACTTTTCCTCTTTGACTTAAGTTGATTCTGTCCCAAAGAGGTACAGAAATACACATGCCATTCAGCTGTAACCCCCGAGACCAGCCATTGCAGGTATAAGCCCATGGGGCGGGACTTTGCAGGGAACAGAGATCCTCGGGATTGAAGCTTCGAGTGCCCACCTCACCACCATACTCCAGGACACACAGGAAGTGAAACTTCCTGGCCCTGCCCTCGTTCATTTAAATGATGGAAAAGATACATATCATTGAAACACATTTCTAAATAACAGAGAGTCCATAAAGACTGGGAAGAGGGGGAGGACTTCTGAGCTCCTACTGGGACCACAAGACATGCCTTCAAATGTAAACACTTGAAAAAACTGTTTGTTTTCCTGAGCATTTTGCTTCTAATCTTTAGCATGTTTCTAAACCATGGTTTAAGAACCAACACCTGAATTTGTGTTCAGTTGCCAAAGCGGGTAGGAACGTGTGGAAGAGGCAAAGTGGCTCAGAATGTGTATTTGGACATGAGGGAGATGAGCCTGCTTGTCACACGAGACATCTCTACTCGAGTTTTTAACCAGATCCGCAGTTGGTGGTGGCTGCGGGGCTGTACGACTCTGGACTCCACGGCTTCTGTGTTCTTTCCCAAGACACCCATCATCGGGAGGCGGTACGACGAGCTGCAGAACGCGTCCGGGCGTGACGGGAAGTCCAGGGCTGTGGCTGTCACCCGGAGCACGTCCTCCACCTCATCGGGCTCCAACTCCAACGTCCTGGTTCCTGTCAGCTGGAAGAGGCCCCAGTATTCTCAGGTACAGAGCCCTGGGCTTGCAGGACTGGAGGGGAGCCGAAGGGGGCGATGCACGGCCCCTGTGACCGAGTGGCGAAGTAAAAGGATGCAGTGAACAGAGTTCCACTAAGAAGGAAAGTCTGTGAGTGACATTAGCCTCCTAGCAGTCTCCACATGAGCATCAATCAGCATAACAGGGCATTTTAAACTGATTGGGAAGACCCTTTCGGAGCACTTCTGAGGCTAACATTTCTGAGGTTTCCTTTTCATTCTCAGTGCACCGATCATTCTGAGACCTAGTTTATCTGTCATTGGAAAATGTGGTGGGTTATAGAGGAATCTCCATGCACACGGTTTATGATGAAAACCAAAAAGAATTAGATCTGTTGGACTTCAGGAAGAATACACGGAGAAAGATTTAATCATGGCTTGCCAACAATTTCTTTAATTCTGCACAGAGTTAAAGTGAGTCTCTCCCTTGGAGGAAAATAGATTGGTGCTGTAACATAATAGGTTTCCTTTAGGTGTAAGGAGAGTCTTGCTAATGCCGGAGGTGGTAGCATCTGAGAATAGACTGATGGTCAAGGGCGGGATGAATATCTCCAGAACCTGCCCTTGGGAAAACCTGGATCAGCACTGCCCCATAGAAACAGAAGGGGACTCTCATTGTAAATTTTCCAAGAGTCGCCTTTAAAATAAAAGGTTAAAAGAAACAGGTAAAAATAAATTTTAATAATGTATTTCCTTCAAACCCATACATCTAAAATATTACTATGTCAACAAGTGATCGATATTTTACAGTTACCAGTGAGATGTTTTACGTTCTTTTTTTTTCACACCCAATCTGTGTACAATTTACATCTCCATTCTTAGTGGCCACGTTTCCCGCGTGGCAGCCTTGGGTGGCCAGTGGCTACAGTACGAGCAGACTTGGTCCCCGGATGGCATGACAACCACCTGCCTGTGTGTTTCTTTTCCAGAAGAGGACAAAGGAGAAGTTGGTACACGTCCTTTCTCTGTGTGGCCAGGAAGTGGGACTGAGCAAAAATCCATCCGTAAGTTCAGTCACATATCACGTGTATTTTGGTGTGTGTGTGTGTGTGTCTGTGTGTCTGTGTGTCTGTGTATCAGCTCAGCTTGGCCTCCACTGATGTCACCTTTTTTAGTGTTATTGAGCAGTGGCTTTGTTGCTGCTCCTGTGACGTGTTTTAGGGCAGTGGGGACGAGGTGACAATGGCAGAGGTGGGCAGAGCATCTGAGCCCACAGGGAGAGAGGCAGGAGCATTCTGCCTGCAAGGCTGGTTCTCACCGCCCGGGCAGGTGGTGTGTTCTCCTTCACATCCAGACTGCCTGCCTCCAGCTGAGGCCTGTGCGGCTGGAAATGTTTCTCTGGAACGCAGTACAAGTAAGAGCAGCAGCCCAGGGGAGGAACCAGGGTTCTTGTCTTGTCTCATGAGCCCATTGACTAGCTCTCTGTCTCATCCACCCATTTGTGATCAGCGCAAACTGTGTGCCAGGTACCGTGTCACATGAGGTGGTGTGCGTCGTCACTGTTCTCAAACACTGGAGAAGAGTACGTGCCCTCTCCTCTCTCTCTTGTTCATTTTGAGAGACGTCTGTTACATTTAAATTCTCCGAAGGTGATTTGCCTGCTTTGCTAGGAAGACTAGACTTTGTAATGGTTAGAAAAGGCCTACTGGTCGCCTTATTTAATATCAGTCTATGTTCAGGAGAGGCTAGATAGCAAAGCATTTAGCTTCACTTACTGTTTATTTCTACAAAGTCCTATTTTAAGTGGCCCAGTGGAAAGAACCTAAATGCAGGAGTTAATTTTAAAATGCAACATATTAAATATTTTAATAGAAATAAAAATCTTGTTTTGTTTAAATGAACCGGACAGGAAGTGAAGCATACATTATGGGCCTGGCTGCTCAGGGACTCGTGTGTAATTCAATGAAATGTGCTTTGGGCTTCCGTTTCTTATTCCTCACCAGTTCCTGGCTTATCTCTAAAACCTTTGCTCTCACAGTTCATTCAACAATAACATATCTTAGTATCAGGACTCCTGAAAATATTGTGGTAATAGGTATGCAATGTGTGTGTGTGTGTGCGCGTAAGTGAATGTGTACAAGTTCTAACCTCAGTTCAGAAACAATGGAAAATTTCTTGGCTGCCCTAGTTTGTGAGCACACACTCAGCTGTCACTCGCATGCACACAGCACGTACACACACACACAGGATCCAGTCTTCGTCCATTCAGAAGCCGTGATTTGACTCGAACATTTTCCTGGCAGTGAACTTGTGTCTTTGTACCGAGTTTAAGCCAAAGGCACCCGTCCAACATAAATAACAGAAGAATGTTCTAAAAATACCCGCCTCGGGGATTAGGTGTGTACTGGAAACACAGCAGGATGGCGAGCCAATTTTGGTTTTTGTAGCACAAACACCCACAGGGGGCTGGTGTCTCAGGGCCGTGCTCTTGCCCCTTAGGTGATTTTCTCGTCGTGTGGAGACCTGGATCTACTGGAGCACCAGACGAGCTTGGTGTCCTCGGAGGACGGCGCCCGGGAGCAGGACATGGATGACACCAACAGCGAGCAGCAGTTCCGGGTGTTCAGAGACTTCGATTTCCTCGACGTGGAGCTGGAGGACGGAGAGGTACAGTCTGGTCTCTTGTCAACATCACCCGCTTGACTAACGAAAGGTTCTTTGCACCCGCTACACGGTGACATTTCGTAACAGCCTGCCATTTGGGGAGCTGGGAGCTTTTATTTTGAATCCACTTATTCAAAGCACCGCAGCTTCACTTTGGCACAAGGCACCACGCCCTTCCTGTCGGGGCCCACAGCGCTGGCTGCCAGGTTATTTTTAAATGGCCGCGGTCTGACTGTGAATGTCCACACACAGGCTGTGTGTGTAGTCCAACGGCGAACGTTTTGTTGTTGTTTTTTTGAAATCACAAAATACTCAAGGTCTGAGCCTGCTCACTGGTACCTGAGCAAGACACGCTGAACATGCAGTGACTTCCAGTGTGAAGCTGCTCCAAGTCCATCCCTTGGAAGCTTGCCTGCTCCTGCGGGAACCAGGGCCTGTGGCCTCTGGTGTGTTTGTGTGGCCCCGGGGAGCCGGGAGAACTTGGAGCAGGACAGAAGGCACAGGAGAGCTGGCAGTGCTGTGGGTGGGAGCCCAGGGCCCTGACTTCTCCAGCAGCTGAATTCCAGTCTCAAGGGGCAAAGGCACATTCATTCGTTTGAATGATAATTAGGGTCAAAAGATGCCTTCAGTGTGAGTCATGTTGTTGGAACCTGGGGTCGGAAGGAAGTGTCTCATCCCTTCACGCCCACGTTGGTAGCTAGGGGCATGTTCCAGCGGAGTACTTTCATGTCTCACAGGGTGACAACAGGAGTCACTGAAGGGAGGTTGGCATGTGTCAAAGTGCCTGGCACCAGGCTGGTCCGTGGTGTCTCTCAATGTAGAGCTCATGTAGAACTACACGCACTGTATTTCTGCTGGTCTCACAGTGACCACGGAGGCCCAGGTTCAAGGTTTATCATATCCTGCGGTAGGGAGGCACCTCCTAACTGTAAACTTACCTTCCCTGAAAGGATTCAGTTTGTGACCAGCCCACTTACGTGAAGGGGACGCCCCTGGGCCACTGCCCACCCCGGATGTCTGCACCATCAAGAGAGTCAGGTCCTAGGAATGAACAGTGTTTTCTTTACAGATTCTTTCCTCGGAGAACAAGGTTAGCAGACCAAGCCCTTAAACAACCTGAAGGCACTGACCGCATGCAAGCCGTCCTTAAAATAGTGGCGGCTTTTCACCCTGGGTTGTTCTAGAACCAGTAAAAAGTAGTTGTTTTCTGATTGTTAACTGTGATCAGTGATAAATCAGTCACTCATTCTGGTGAGGACTGTTGAGAGAATCTAAAGCAAAACACAACGGTTTTGAATGCTTTCAAATGTCTAAGAACCAGAGCTCCACAGAATGTCCAAAGACTGGCTCCCTGACCCCATCTTTCCTCCTTGGCTGGAATTCAAGCTCAGGCACCCTCTTCATGCAGGAAGTGAAACAAAGGAGGGAAAAATTGGCAAGGCAAGGGACACATCATTTCCCAGACTCAGTCAAAGGGAAAATGTATTATGTGAGGTGACCTGGCAGGAATGACATAAAGCAGGAGACTCAGACACGGTTTCAGAACAACTAACAAATTTAATTTCCATCAACATAAAGGAGAGAAAGTCTGAGATGTCCATTACTTGTTTCTCAAAGATGATGAATAAGAAATACCACACCTTCCCTCTAGTGTTCTCTGTTGTCCTGGCCAACAAGAACTAAAGCATCACAGCCGTGACTTCATCTTATTTGGTTAAGCTTTCATGTGACATTCAAAGATGTGCATGTACATATTTTATCCAAATATAATAAGAGATTCTAGTGAGCTTACAGAGGGGTAGAGTGAAAACGCCTGGGCTTTGGGGCCACGCAATCCACTTTGAATTTCAACTCTGCCATTGACCTGGCTGCATGACCTTAAGCATAGACGCAGCTTCTCTTGGCTTCCTCATCTATTCAGTGGGTATGAGGATTTAGTAAGATAACCTATGTAAAGCTTCTAGCATGGTGTCAGATACAAAGCAAGCATTCTCAATGTCCACCCCTTTGTACTGTTTTTGGTGAATAATTTCAGTCTTTCCTTATCTGAGAAAGTTAAATATATTTGGCTTCTAGATGAACACACAATTATCAAAAGATACCCTAGGGTTTTGGGGAGGTTTTTTTGTTTTTTGTTTTTTGTAATGTCTATTCCTTTTCATTAAATTGACTCAGAATATACTGCCAAATATCAGTTAGGGTTTGCCCTTGAACTTTGCAGTATCTTTAAAAGGTGCTGTGTCTTTGCTCTTCACTTCACATCAGCAGTGAACAGGTCATACACACCGTTACCTTGGGGAGCAGGATCAGGTGACAACACCTTGTTTTCCAGCTGATGAGCTGGATTCATTTTTCCATGACATTTAACAGTTTTCTCACAAATACTTAGTCATCCTCACCACTACCCCCCGCCAGAAAAAAAAAAAAGTATGGAGACCAAAGTTGTCATTGAAGTACAAAACTGCTTCAGAAACTGTGTTTGTGATTCGTTATTATCCCAATTCATCATTCACTCCGACAGGGTTTGGAATTTCTGGTATTTGATGCTGATTTTTCTCTTTGAGGTTTGTGTACCTTTACCTTTCATTTAAGTTGTTACCACTATTCATCATGTTAAATCTAAGACAGAATCACTTGAGTGTCTTTAATATAACATTTTAAATAGATCTTTTATTTGTTTTTCTGTCCATTCACCTGCTACCCAGGAGCTTCAGGTAAGAGGATGCTCTTTTTAATTCCAATGTGCTACTCAATGTTTTTTTGTTTGGTTGGTTGGTTTTGTTTTCTTTTTATTTTGCTTCATTACAGATTTATAACCAAGTAATTGCTTCTTCTCCCTTCTAGCATTATGTATGCCTGTTTGTGTGCATATTTACATTGAGGGGTGTGTGATATAAAAGGTATTTTTCTTGGTTGCTCTAGTATGGAAATATTTTCTAAATACCGGTAGACACAAGAGAGTTTTTAAATTTTTATATGCCTGGTCTGGGAGTTGCATGATTCTCTCTCTTGAAAGAAAGTGAGTTTTTAAATATGATCCATAGGAATCCTACAGCTTCTGATTAGGCAGTTGCACGAATGGACTGAGTTTGTTGTTAAATTCTTTTATTGAAGGTGAAATCAACTGGCTGCATCTAACAATATACCATAGATGCTTCCAATGGGATCCTTTTTATTTTCCAGGATTTAGGAGCTATCTTTGTATGGTGATTGTATAAACTTTCATCCAAATGAAGACGCTTTTGCAAGTAAATGAGTCTGCTAATAATTATACCCAGACAACAGGCATAAATCAGGATCGTGCTGGGCAGACTGACTTATGACCCAATCCATGGTCACCCTATACCTGTGTCCTATTAACTGAATAGATACCTGTGTCCTATTAACTAAATAGATACACTTAGGGGACATATATTGACCACAGTTCCTTCAACAATAATTCTTATTAGACGGATTTCCAATATCAAAAACATTATTTCAAGGACTGTTATTTCCCATATTTCTAGAATGTTCGCTCATTAATGCTTTCTCGTCTCATTATAAATTCTAGGTGGTTATTTAAAGTTGATAACTGACATAGGTAAATTGTCCATCGGGAATAGTTAGCCATCTTCTAAGTTTTCGCACACATAGAAAATCTGTCCTGATCAGCTGAACAAGCGCCTTTGTATTGATGGCATCACATGCAGATCGGACACTTGGCTATGGGAAACGTGGAGCGTGACTCCCCCGCTAGGGCTATTCCTGGGCCACGTTGAGAAGACCTGTCACTCACGCTAGGCTACTACACTGTCCCATCCCAGCTACCACCCCAGGAAAGTTTCAGCACCTTTGCCTGGAATGCAGCCGTTGATTCCTCTGGCAAAACGCCTAGGTGTTCGTTACCCTCGCAGGAACGGCTTTCTTTGACTCCCAGTCCTCAGGCCTGATTCATGTAGGTTTTCAGCAGAGCTGCACCCAAACCAGCAGTCACAGTGGTCCACGCCTGTGTCACCTTCTGTGACCTGGACGTCTGCATCTCGCTCCCAGCTCAGGGTCTGTCTCAGGCTCATGAGGAGAGTTCATCCAGCTCATCACTGATTTGGTGCAAGCGAACCAGTTTTGTGAATTTGGGATTTGTGTTTATATTGGTATATTTCTCCGTATAGTATTTTCATTTTTCTCTATCATTTTTTTTTTATTTCTTCACACACTGCATTTTCTTTTTCTTCCCGTAACTCTTGCCTTTTCCATCTTTTTTTCTTTTTCCCACTGAAATAGCTACCAGTATTTTAAAATCCCAGCACAACAGCCTTTTCCACCAGGGGAAAAAAAAAAGGAAAAGGTTATTTATGGTAATTTATGACAACAGATACAGGTAAAAGGTACAGATGCATATAAAACAGATAATAGCTAGAAGACATGGAAATCATATCGAGTGTTTCTCTTGATAATCAAACAGTCCTAAGAACAACCATGAATATCATAAATGGGCATGAATAATGATCATTTCTATGTAGTATCCAGAATGTGTTTGGTATTCTTACCTCTTGCCTTCTACCATGAATCGCCAAGCAGACTTTGGAAAAGCTAGGAATCTGTTATGAGAGATCTTTGAGAATATCCTAGCAATATTTGTTTTACTAGGAGCCAGAAGAAATAGACCCTAAACCAGAGGAAAATTCATCAATTGAGTGGTCAGTAATTTGAACAGTCATTTGCATTGCTCATATATTATTCCACTAGTAACTGAGCTCTGGTCAGAAAAAAAGTTATTTTATTTCAGTGAATCATCAGACTGTTTCAGATGACTCATAAATGGAAGGATTCTATGCTCGATTTTATTCAGATTGTCTAGTTAAGTTAAAATTTGCTTCCCAGCGGGCTGGGGAATATTTCTCTTCCTGTATTCATTCCAAGCTTAACACAGAGATAACTAAAATCCAGGTTAGTTTCTAGAAAAACATTTTATGTTGGCCAAATAAACTTATTTGCTGTCAGATGGTTTGTGGAGAAAGTCTGAGCTACAACTCTAACGCTTGCATTACCACGTAGCTCAGTTCTCAGTGACTTCAAATGGATAGGTCAGCAGTGCTTGGTACCCAATCAGTCATTACAGGCCCAGGAACGTAACTATGTCTGTGTTGGGGTGGTCATCTCCAGATGAGCCAAACGCGAAAGCTGGCCCTTCTGTGAGACCTCTGCTCCACGCATGACGGACACATCTCCCAGCCGCTCTCAGTGCTCCTCACAGCTGCATCTTCCCTGGGCAAGTGCTGGCACGGTTCCTCATGCTCTTCTCCTTAACACCCAGAGGACGTGGAGTGAGCTACCAGCATAGCTCCGCTGCGTCTCCTTCAGAGACCAGTGCTCAGCGAGGGCGGGCAGCACACCTCTTGACGTTGGGTTCCTATGAATGGTCTCTCTCTTCCTGGTTTTTGGAGACACAGACCATGTATAGAGTCAACCAAATCAGCCGTTAGAAAAACATTACCCACCGTGCTGCAGAAAAGTGTGTGATCACGTCTGCCTGTGGCTTAACACGCATGCAGGTGGCAACAGTAGGCTTTTGCGCCTTCTCACACCGGGTCACAAAATGCTTGGTCCCCAAGGACCTGAGGGCTTGAGGGGCCACCATGGAACTGTCTGTTTCTAAGCTATGAGTTGCTGAATGTGTGAAGGTGTGAGTAGATTTGGACATAAAAAAAAAAAACAAAAGCAACAACAACAAACCACCCCTCCGATGGTGTGATTTCAGGGTGAGAGTGTGGACAACTTCAACTGGGGCGTTCGCAGGCGTTCCCTGGAGAGCCTGGACAAGTGCGACGTGCAGCTGCTGGAGGAGTGTCAGCTCTCAGGAAGTGCTCCCAGCCTGAACGAAAGGGGCCGCGAGGACTCGGACGAGTCGTCCGAGGAGGAGGACCTCACGACCAGCCAGCTCCTGGAGCACTCGGACCTCGTGAGTAGGAGCCCTCCTGCGGGAGGGCGCGGGGACACTTGTTTCTGGAACCAGCACAGCAGCTGGAGAAACATGCACAGCTGCTAAACCGCGCTCTGCGCCGTCCAGCGCTGTCAAACTCAGTCCCTGCGGGTTCCAAATGGAAACAAACGCCGGGGTCTTTGTTGAAAGGCCTGGACGCCATCCAACCTGTGAGGGCCTCGGTGTTCCCCCAAATAACTTCTGTTATGCCCAGGTCTTTTGTTAAAACTTCCTGAGACATCTGAGGCTTTGGGGAGCTATGACAGATGAGCGTCTTGATGTGGTTATCTGAAAATACAGGTATTCGTGTTGCAGAGGGCTGGGGCCCCACATCCGGGAGCTCTTATGTTTACCTTCTAATAACTGTGAAATGTGAACATTAAACAAGACCTGCCACCGACAGCTAGCTCGCACAATGGGCTCTGCTCTTCTGGGAAGGGTAATTAGGGCTTTTGCAGAAACTTCACCCTGTGTTTTACTTCCTTTGCTTTGTCAACAGATCATGAACCTCTCCCCTTCGGAGGAGGCAGGACCCCTGGATGCGCTCTCTGCAGCCTGTGACGTGACCCCCGCTGACCCACGTGCCTTTAGCACCAGAATGGCTAGCTTTGACTCTTCTTTGCCTGATATGAACAACCTTCAGATTTCTGAGGGCTCCAAGGTGAAGAGCGTTTGGCAATTATGATTGTAGCTTTCGTAAAGAAAAAAAAGTCCTGCCAATTTTCTGAGACTTCTTTGAGGGTTGGACGTGAAGGAGCAGTCTTTACTTTATTCTTTCTTACTTTTTTGAATTGAGTTTGTGCTCCTAAGCCGGTGTTTTGAAGTTGTCACCCTCACAAGTTCAGCAACTGCCTTCTTGTGGGTTGAAAGAGATTAGTTTTGAGGTCTTTTTAAAATGAAACAGTCTGCACTCACCATACAACATCAGCACGGCGGATAAATGGCAGAACAAATTGGTGTATATCTGAGATCACTGTGACGGGAAACTGCTGTTCTCTGTCATGACATTCATAAAACAATAGGCTGTGTGAGGCGTGGGTGTACGCATGTATTCGGGGAAATTTTTTCTTATGTAGGAACCAATTGTACAATTTGTACATTGATTCAATCTCGCCTTCTGGCATGCTATCAGAATTTTCAGTATCAGCCACAGTATTATGCACAAAACAGTCCTAGCCGGGTCCTCAAGGAGACAAGTAAGTAATGTATATGATTTCCTTATTTAAAAGAAAAATCTAACACTGCATATTTTGTTTAAAGTTTATTTTATCAAAATCTCCAGAAGATATCCTGTCCGTAGAACTGCCCACTTCCATACTGTGTTCATATAAGTGCCCATCAGATTAGAATTTTATTTTCCTTTATTAGACACACTAAAATAACTTATTGCTGTTAGGGTAAAGTTTTTGTTTTGTTTTGTTGTTGGTTTTTGAGTTTGGCTATAGTAGTATAAATCTGAAAGAGAAACTAAAATAGAAAAAAATTATAAAAGTATATTCTGATACTTCTAATGGAAAAAAACATAACACTGGCTATTCTGTATTCTTTTATAGTGTACTAAAAACAGATCTGAGATCTAGGAAGATCTTACATACTTTAAGGGCAACCAACCAAATTGCAATCACCTAAAAATACTGAAGCTTAAAGAAACAGTATTTCCAAGATTGCCCCAATGCAAATGATCAAGGATTCTTAGAGTTAGCAGAGTCCATAATTAGCCCTCCCAAAAAGGGAGGGGGGTGAGGGGATTAAATGTCAGAATTCTAAGATTAAGAAACTAAACTTCATGGAAAGGACATCACAAAAGAAGAAGAAATTGTTAGCATTTGATATTTCTCGTTCTTGGAACAGGCATTTTCTCAATTATTTTACGTATTTTGAATGCTAAATCCTGTAGATCTCTCATAGAGAGCGTTGCCTGACTAATAATACTTTTAGGCACTCACACAGAAATTATCTAATTCTGTCAAGGAAAAGTTGAGCCTCATTTTTGAAAAGCGATCGCTATTTTCACATAATCTGGGTTTCTGCAATCTTTGATACATCTATGATGTTACAAAGAGAAAATGAAAGATACTTATTTTTATAAGAACTCAGCCATGGCCTAACAGAGTGAGTTTATTTATACTAAGAACCCAGGCTGGTCACCAGAGGCCATCTTGTTGGCACCAGTGTAGTCTTAAAAAAGCAGGAAGCAGCAGGTATGGATAAGCCTCCGAAACTCAAGATGTAGGAGCAGTTCTTCCAAAGACACGAGATATGTGATTTTCTTAACATATCTTTAAACACCCCTGTTAATTTTCCTATTAATCCTGGATTCAAAGTACTAAATGGGTGGCCAGATGTCAACCTGTGATAACACTCTCATTCATACACATTTCTATTTTGCCCAGATTTTGTTTTTGTTTTAAGAGAATGACTCACTGAAACATGGATGTGTAATTTCTTCCTCTCTTCTGTCTGTAAGCCAGTTGCCTTCCTTCCGCCTGTAAAGAACAATCAGTTAGTTCTCCAGCTGATTTCTGCCTGGCCCAGGTTCAAGCCCGGCCTCTTTTTCCATTTTTCTGGCGCTGGCTCTTTCCTGCCCCTCGCCGCCGATCCCAGTTCCACCCACCCTGCAGCCCTGTCACTTCACTGCTCCTACGATTTGTAGCAACCTGAAGGCAGCTGCCTATCTGTTCTCTTCAAGGGCACGTCAGTGGCTCTTAGAGGATTTTCAGGACGGAAAGGCCCATCTGTGTGGCAGGCTCGGGGACCAGTGGGGCTCACTCTTGTGCACTGAACATGTTTCTTGAGTGTTCACGAGTCGCTGAGAAGACTCTAAATTCTGGTTTCTGTAGGTGAGGGATTCTGTCCTGCAGAGTTAACTCCAGGTAGGCTGGATTGTTCCATAGAGGAGTTCTGAATCCGGTGGTGGTATTTCTAATCCCAGCTCTGGCTCGCAAGACAGCACACGAGTCCCCTTCCGTATGCAGCGTCCTTTCCTCACCTGTCAGGTGTGGAGGAGGGGCAGGGGTGGGGGAGGGATGTCGCTACTGTCTTTTTCCAAATTCAGCCCTTCTACTCCACAATCATGGGGACAAATATGGTAACCTGCTACGAGCATGTATCGTAGAGAAGGCTGAAAAGAGATCAAGAAGGAAGCGTTCTCCAGAAAATTCTTGAGTCCGGTGATAGGAATGGATCGCAGTCGAGCTAGAAAACAGTCTGTCACTGGCGGGATTTCAGCCTCTTGCCTTTGGTTGAGCAGAGGCTCCCAGGGCGTCTTACATATTGGGGTGCTCTTTTCTCTCTTCCTTCTCCCAGGCTGAAGCCGCCCAGGAGAAGGAGGATGCCACCGTGCATGAGGATGACCTGTCGGGGTCCACCAGCGAGCTCCCGGCCACCTTCGAGTGCAGCGAGAGCTGCAGCCTGGATATGACCGAGGGGGAGGAGAAAGGCGGCCGCGCCTCGGACCACTTCACGCTGGCGAGGTAGAGAAGGCCTGGGCGGAACTGGCGGTGACTCGCTGAGACTCAGGCCGAATGCCACCCTCGCACTGCTGGGGCTTGGATCCCAAACTGACGTGTGGAGGCAGGGCTCCCGGAGGGTTGGAGTCATCCACCCTCAGCGGTACCCACACAGGAACCCATAAAGCCACCAAGGGGCCCGGGGACAAGGTCCCAGCCTTGTGAGCTTTGAAAATAGTCGGGATTGGCAAGCCTTGGAAATGAGGACCTCTTTCCATGTGAGTTAAAAGCCTGGAACATGAGGCTCGCTTCACAGGCTACATACCTACTCCTTTTTAAGTGGGTGATGTCCTGCCCTCCTAGCAGATGTTTCTGAGATGAGTGAGATAGAGACTACGAAGAGGAATATAAGGAGGAAGTGACATGAACATTGATGTGGCATCTAGAATAAATTGATAATGCTGCAGATTTACTTGAGGAGAAGGAAGAATTCTAAAACCACTCTTCTGAACGCTGAACCTAAGAACTCAGTAAAAGCTTCTGGTATGGCTAGACCAGGTCTTGTTACGGGGCCAGCGCCACCCGTCCCGCACACGGCCGGCGGTAATGCCTGCAGGAGAGTTTGCTGTTTCACTTTTGTCGCTAATCTTTCTCGGTTCCTCTCTGCAATTTCTCTCCTTTCCTTTCCTCCCTCCACTTTTCTTCTGGGCATTTGCGCGTAACGCACTCATTACGGAAAAGTTAAAAAAAAAAAAAAAGAGTAGAAGTTTTTGTTCTAATTTTTCATTAAGAAAAATGCCAGGTCTGGAAAGGCCAACGCGCGGGAGGGAGGGCCGGGCTTGGGGAGTTGAGAGGTGGCTGCTGAAAAGCTAAAAGATGTGCCCGATCCTTAGGAAGGCGATCGGAACTGGAAGCAGCACAGAAATTCTGGAGGTGAACATTCTGTTTTCTAGAATCCAAAAGACTCCCAGAGACCTCGGAAAACCACGGCAGACCTCCCAGGGAGTGGGCAGAATGGGGCCCTCGTGAGGCTCGGCCAGCACTCAGACCCCTGGCGGGGGACCAGGGGGACTTCGCTTCTTGACACACCGTCATTTTCATTTCTTCCAGCTTCGGAGAAGGTGACAGGGACGTGTCACCCCCGCCCTCGCCCTTCTTCTCAGCCATCCTGGCTGCGTTCCAGCCCGCGGCCTGCGACGACGCCGAGGAAGCCTGGCGGAGCCACATCAACCAGCTCATGTGTGACTCGGATGGCTCCTGTGCTGTGTACACGTTCCATGTGTTCTCCTCCTTGTTTAAGGTGCGGCCCCCGCAGCCCAGGGGGCACGGTTTCCCCGGGGAGCCCGCTGGCCTCCCATTTAAGGGGTGGCTGCTGAGTTCTAGCATGCTGTTTTCTCCTCCGAATGTCCCCCACGCTCCTCTGGCCCCGTCCCTTCTTTTGCTGCATGTTCATCTACTCAGCCTTCTCGGGTGACAGGCGAACGTAATGCTGCGTTCCCCTCTGCCATGCTGGCCTTGTTGATGCCGTGAGCCCCGGGCCAGCCTGGCTTCAGGGCCAAGTGCAGTCTTCAGCCTCCCCTTCCCTCCATCTCTGCTGTCCTCTGACACCTCTCATGCATCTCTTTCTCCATCATTAGTGCTTTTCCTTGCCTTTTATCCCCCATGAGTTCCTTAAACATGCCACCCACAGCTATGAGCATTTGCTGACTCCCCTTAGCTGCTTCTGAGCAGACCCAAGGCCAGTGTTTGCTTTCCCGTGCGTGAATCAGCCACACTAGTCCATAGGGTGCCCTGCGAATTGGAAACCAATGTCCCTTCCCCAGCAACCCGGAAGGTTGCAGTACCGGCTGTGGGCCAGCAGAGGGCAGGCTGCATTTCAGCCCCTCAGCCTGGCACCTGGGACATGTACACACCTCTCTATGTAGCCTTCTCTCCTGTGAACGCCTTCAGATGACCCTTGTTATCCCCAAGGACACTCACCTACAGAACTGGTGACACTGAGGGAACTGAACTTCTGATTGGTGGTTAAAAGCTGATTTTTCTGCCTGCGTGTCTTTAGTCGTACAAATTCCTGTTTCTGTGTCTTGCTCTGAACTTTTACTATCCAAATTTCAGCAAATGCTGGGGGGTGGGAGGCTGCAAAAGAAGAGAGAAATACACCCTACAAGGAAATACTCAAAGGTGTTCAGCAGGTAACTGGCCCTGTGCCCTGTGCTTGAAGCAGATATAAGGGAGTCACTGAATTGCTCTGAACCCCATTTTGTCACCTGTGTTCCGAGGATTAATAGGATGATGTATAAGAGACATAGGACAGAGTAAGACACTTGATCAGCTGTGCCTCTCCAGGGAGATATTATTCTAGGTCCCAGGCAGCACTGACTTTCATTCTTCAGAAGCTCAAATGGCACTACTTCAGCACTTTGTCTCAGGGAGCTGTGACGTTGGGACACTGAAAGGAGTTCCACCTCCTGACCAGTACATTTTGTCTCCACGTTGAAGTAACCTTAGCAACTCCTCACAGACCAGCGAGGAGGGCTCAGCTGCTCATCAGCACTGCCCGTCAGCGGAAAGAAAAGCTGCATTTGTTTACATGGTTGTATGAACGCCCACAGGTTGGGAAGACAGTCTAGGAAGAAAATGCACGCTGTGTGACTATTTCAGACATTCACTCTCCTCACATCCTTCCCTCCCCCACACACTGAGGACTTATGCTCATTCGCTATTTTTATAAAGATTAAAACACTGTGTTTTTCTAGTCCGTAAGTCATCACTTGGCTTCTCGAAGTGGGAACTATGTTGCCTTTCAGAACATTCAGAAAAGGTTCTGCTTCCTGACCTGTGATGCAGCCGGTTACCTTGGAGACAACCTGCGGGGCATCGGGTCCAAGTTTGTCAGCTCCTCCCAGATGCTCACGTCCTGTTCCGAGTGCCCCACCCTGTTCGTGGACGCAGAGACCGTGAGTACCCCGACTGCGTGGCGGCCCGTGGCCTGCCCAGCTGTGCTGTGGACTTTGGGGAGGCTTGTGTGGTGGTTTGTTTGTGAGCAGCGCTGGGTTGGGATGTGACCCCCAAAAGCCAGATTGGGCACAGTAAGGATGGGACCACGCCAGCCCAGGTCAAGGCGAGGCATCTCAGAGAACCAAGGGGAAAATCCACCTGTGCTCCCCTATGTCCTGGGCACCCCTCTTCGTGACCCTGCCCGCTGTGAGTAGGTGAGCCAGCCCTCCCACGGCGCCAAGCTGCCCGCCAGATGGGCCTCCATCATATTCCTCACCCCCAAGCCTCAGTCAGACACTGACTGCCCTGTGGCTGCAAACGGCAAGTGTCAGGGTGATTACAACACTCTCTGGCTGACGGCTGAGTCATGACTTTATAAACGTAACTCGGGCCCTGCAAGACTGGCGAGCTGTGGAAGGCAGGGTGTGCTACCATCCTAGCTCCCCCGTGTGGATCACGGAACCGCATCATGTGCCGAGCAATTACTGGGGGTTAGAACCAGTGGTGATGTGCTCTGATTTTAAGTCTGAAGAGTCAGTCTTTCCAAGATCTTGATTGTCTGTCTTGCAGCAAATCATACAACCAAAGAAATCGTTGTCTTAAATGCTTAAAGTACAGATTAAACATAAAATCGGTTTGAACGTTTGTGAGGTCTGTCTTCACACTACTGGGGGTATTACTGGATGAAGAAACCAGCATTTATGCATAAAATGGGGAACATATCTTAATACTTAACATGTGGGCTTCTGTACAATCCTTAAGATTTGTCTAACTGATATGGGCAAAATGGATATTTTCATAGGATATTTTGGATTAGCAAGCTATTAATAGTATACAGTTGCAGCTGATACTGGAGCAAAACTGTAGGTTACACTGCTTATTAAAATGGATATATACCACTTATCATCACGCCTAAGTATACTTCTCTTCACAATGCCTTGTCCACGTATCTCTCTGGTTGTTTTAATACAAACTGTTTTCCTGTCTTTAGCTCCTTTCTTGTGGACTTCTGGACAAACTCAAGTTCAGTGTTTTAGAACTGCAAGAATATCTGGATACCTACAACAACAGAAAAGAGGCCACGCTCTCAGTAAGCTCTGTGTTTCTATACATCCACATTCAGTAAAACCATAATGACCCAGCCACTGCGACCTTTGGGAGGGCTGTCATTAACCCCAGAGAGGAGCCTTCATCTATTCCTCTATTGGAGATTAGAATTCCAGTTTAACAGGGGCAGAACTGTCAATAGTATGGACGATATAAAAATGACATCTACAAAGGAGAAAGTTTTCATTTTTAGCCCCATCATTTCCCAACCATGAAATCGGGAAAGGTGAGTATCTGCTTGATGTCTCTTGATCAGTGTTATAACTTCTTTTCCTGGAGATTTAAAATCATTACAGTAGACTCTCTATTAACCGACACTCAAGCAACTGGCACTCTCAGCCAGCAAAAAAATTGATGATGAAATAATACTACATTTATCCAGCATGGGTGCTGGTTAACGGAGAGTCCGCTGTAATTACTTCCTCCCTTTGTTAGCCTCTCCCAGGACAAGTTAAGATGGGTCTCGTCTGTCTCTTTTAACCACTCTGGGGAGCTGTTTTTGCCTCCCCTATTGCTCTCTTGGCCCCAGCTCCTGCTCTTTGTTCTTTTCTTCTAGAGTCCAGGGGTCTCCAAACTTTTCAGCCTGCGGGCCGCATTAACTATCAAACAGCAGTTTGGGGGCCGACTACACACTCGAGGTCCAAATAAAAAAGAATCAAAACATAGATGTTGTTTTTAATTATTTATTTATTATTATTTTACTCAGATAAAAAGGTCTCCATGGGCCGGATGAGAGGGCCTCCCAGCCATAGTTTGGAGACCTCTGTTCTAGACCAACATCATAAAATATCAGAGACGGGAAGCCGGGATGGCTCAGTGGGTTAAGTGCTCGCTTTGAAGCCCTGAGGACTGAGGATCGAATCCCGGCTCCAGCCCAGGTGGACCCACATGCTGAACTGGGGTGTGCCCCCAGTTCAGTTCTAAAAATATATATATATATATATATCAGAGACAGAAGTGACCCAAAAAACCCTGATTTATGACAAATAATTATAATATCTATGAAGTACTTCCTGTAATATGCCAGGCACTAGAGAAAGGGCGTGGATTTTTGAAGTCAGATGGACTTTAGTTCAAGTCACAGCTCAGCTACATGACCTTGGATAAGTTACTTATCTTCTCTCAGCTCATACCGACCATTGATAAAACAGTGATAATTAATCAGCAGGATTTTTGTAAGAATATAACAGTTATAAACAGTCATAGCAGCTATCATTTCCTGAATTCTTTCTATGTGTCCAGCAACTTGATAAGAGAAATCTCTTCAATCTTTTAATGGTCACACAACCCTGGGAGTTGCTGTCACTTCCTCAGTAGAGTGGGGAAGAATGGCATTGAAATCACAGCCCTGCCTTTAAATAGAAGTGATACATGTCAACTGCCCAGTAGTGCCTCAGACATGGAAGACACTCGCTGTAAAGTTTCTGCTTTTTTGTCCGTTGCTATTGTTATTGATCTCATGACCCGTCCAAGGGCAAGACTTCTGACATTCTATAACAATTCCCATTGTCTTCCATTTCTGTGGCTCTTTGCCTGCCTTTGTTTCCAGCTTCTCAGTCAAAATAAAAATAATTCTTTCATGCTGGGTGGTCAATGAACCAATCTTTCAATGTCAGCCGTGAATTTCGGTTCTTCTAGATTTACTGTTTTCTGCTCAAAGTTCCTTTTCACATGGATTAGTTACTATCCAGAAGCTTTAGACTGGCAGGAGGTCTAGATAGCTGAGCTATGATAACAGCCTTTCTTACACTGAAGTAGACTTGCCCCCTTTGAAGCCACCTCAACACGGCAGGGAGGGAGGTGTGGCATGAGACAGTCTGCACTGTCCAGAATCATGCAGCCTGTGAGGAAGTTTGGGGTCAACTGATCACCCAGCTTCAATCATATGTAAGCCTTTCATTGAAAGGTTGCTAACCATATGTGAATTTGTTTTACTTTATACATAAATTAGGAATGATCTGATGAAACCATTCTTCAGGGTGACGTATCACAGTGTTGAAATTATATTTTTAAATGAACTTCACTGAACCCACATATACAGATATGTTAACTTCAGTTTATCTTTAACCAGCAAGAATGATTTTCATAAAGCTATTAGTTACAGTAAAAAAAAATTTTTTTTACTGTGATTAGAATCTTAATTAACTTTCCCTGACAGAAATGATAAAACTTTCTTGGGACATCACTGAATTTATTTATTACTGTGTTTTTTTCCCGACAACAGTGGCTCGCAAATTGTAAGGCAACATTTGCTGGAGGATCAAGAGATGGGGTCATTACCTGTCAACCAGGGGACTCAGAAGAAAAGGTACTAAAAGCCTGTTAGAATTTGTCTTTCCTGTGCACTGACATTGCGCGCTGGTTTTCATCCACACAAGAATCGTGAGACTTGAGAAAGAGGCAGAAGGAGTCAACCGTGCAAACCAATAGAGTGAAACAGAATGACCTTCAAGGCATGCATGACTGTGCTGAGCGATTTGGGGGGCGGGGTGGGTGTCTTCTTTGTGGAAAAGTAGAGGTATAACCTTTCTGATGGATGCTGTTTAACTATACTAATAATTTCCTAATCTATTCTTCAGTCAGAATACAAAACCAAATTTTAGTCGCTTTTCACTAAATCCCTTAGTCCAGTTCCTTCCATGAAGGGTCTATGCTGTGACTATTCAGCAATCACTATTTTTTAATTACAGCTGACAGTCAATATTGTATTAGTTTCAGGTGTCCAACATAGTGATTAGACATTTATATACCTTATGAAGTGATCACCGTGATAAGCCTAGTACCCATCTGACACATACATAATTACAATGTTATTGACTATATTTCCTATGCTATCTTTTATCCCTCTGCCTATTATTAACTGTTGATTTGCACTTCTTAATCCCTTCGCCTTTTTCATCCATTCCGCTAACCCCCTTCCCATCTGGCAACCATCAATTTGTTCTCTGTATCTATGAGTGTTGTTTCTGTTTTGTTGGTACATTTGTTTAGTTTTTTGGATTCCACGTACAAGGGAGATCATGTGTTATTTCTATTCTCTGACATTTCTTTTAGCATAAGACCCTCTAGGTCCACCCATATTGTTGCAGATAGCAAGATTTCATTCTTTTTTCTGGCTGACGAATACGCTATTATATAAACATACCACGTCTTTATCCTTTCATCCATTGATGAACACCCAGGTTGCTCCCTATCTTGGCTATTGTGAATAATGCTACATTGAACATAGGGGTCCATTTGTGTTTTTGAATTAGTGTTTTGGATTTGTCTGGACAAATACTCAGGAGTGGAATTGCTGGGTTATATGGTAGTTCTATTTTTAATTTTTAGAAGAACTTTCCAAACTGTTTTCCATAGTGGTTGCACCAATTTACATTCGCACCAATTTACATTCCCACCAACAGTGCACAAGGGCTCCCTTTTCTCCACATCCTCACTAACACTTGTTTGTTGATTTATTGATGATAGCCATTCTGACAGATGTGAGGTTGTATCTCATTGTGGTTTGAATTTGCATTTCTCTGATGATTAGTGATGTTGAACATATTTTCGTATACCTGTTGGCCATGTGTATGTCCTCTTTGGAGAAATGTCTATTCAGATCTTCTGCCCATCTTCTAATGACATCGTTTCTCTTATAGTGTCAAGTTGAATGACTTCCTAATATATTTTGGACATTAACTTTTTATCATCTCCCATTCAGTAGGTTGTCTTGTCATTTTGTTGATGGTTTCCTTTTGCTGTATAAAAACTTTTTATTTTGATGAAATCCCATTTGTTTATATTTGCCTTTGTTTTCCTTGTCCAAGGAGACATACCAAAAAAAAAAAAAATATCGCTAAATGCAGTGTCAGAGAATTTACTGCCTGTGTTTTCTTCTAGGAGTTTGTGGTTTGGGGTCTTACATTTAAATCTTTAATCTATTTAGAGCTTATCCTCGTAAATGGTATAAGTGATCCAGTTTCATCCTTTTGCATGTATCTGTCCAGTTTTCACAACACCATTTATTGAACAGACTATCTATCCCACTATAAATTCTTGCTTCCTTTGTCATAGATTAATTAACTACATAGGCATGGGTTTAGTTCTGTTAATCTATGCATCTGTTTTTATGCCAGTACCACTGCTGTTTTGATTACTAGAGCCTTGTAGTATATATAATTTAATATCTGGTAGCATGATACCTCCAGCTTTGTTTTTCTTTCTCAGCATTACCATGGCTATTTGGGGTCTTTTATCCCATATAGATTTTAGGATTGTTTGTTCTAGTTCTGTGAAAAATGCCACTGGTATTTTGACAGGGATTGCAATGACTCTATTGATGGCTTTAAGTAGTATGGACATTTTAGTGCTATTAATCCTTCCAGTACCTGAGTACCTGAGCATGATATAGCCTTCCGTTTGTCTCTGTCCTTTTCAGTTTCCTTCCTCAGTGTCTTATAGTTTGCAGCATACAGGTCTCTCACTTCCTCAGTGAAGTTTATTCCTAGGTATTTCATTCTTTTTGATGTAATTATAAATGGGATTCTTTTTAATTTCTCCTTATGGTTGTCATTTTTAGTGTATACAACTGTGACAGATTTCTTCATATTAATTTTATATCCTGCTACTTTACCAAATTCACTTATTAACTCTTAATTTTGGTGGCTATTTTTAGGTTTTTTATTTGTTGTATCATGTCATTTGGAAATCGTGACCATTTTACTTCTTCCTTTCCAATGTGGATGCCTTTTATTTCATTTTATTGTCTCCTTGCTGTGGTTGGGACTTGCAATACTATGTTGAATAGGAGTGGTAAGAGTGGGCATCTTTGTCTGTTCTTGATCTGACAGGAAATCATCTTTTAGATTTTCACTATGATGTTAACTGTGGGCTCGTCATATATAGCCTTTATTGTTTGAAGAAAATTCCTTTTATACCCACTTGGTTGACAGTTTTTACCATAAATGTATGTTGAATTTTGCAAAGTGCTTTCTCTGCATCTATTGAGATTATCATATAATATTTATCCTTAGGTTTGTTGATGTGATATATCACATTGATTGTTTTGTGGCAATTGAACCATCCTTTTATCCCTTGTATAAATCCCACTTGGGCATGGTGTATAATCTTCTTAATGTATTTCTGAAATTCAGTTTGCTTGTACTGAAATTTTTTGTATCTATCTTCATCAAGGATATTGGCCTGTAATTCTTATTTTGTAGTGTCTTTGTTGGTCTTGGTGTCAGATTAATGTTGGTCTCATTAAATGAGTTTGGAAGCATTCTTCTTCAATTTTTGAAATAGTTCAAGAATGATAGATAGTAATTCCTCTTTGAATGTTTGGTAGAAGTCATCTGTGAAGTTGTCTGGTCCTGGGCTTTTGTTTGTTAGAAGTTTATTGATTACTGCTTCAATTTCATTGCTAGTAATCAGTCAGTTCAGATTTTCTGTTCCCTCCTGGTTATATGTTTCTAAAAATTTACCATTTATTCTAGATTACCCAATTTTCTAGCATATAATTGTTCATAGATTTCTTTAACGATCCTTGTATTTCTGTGCTGTTGGCTATAATCACTCCTCTTTCATTTATGATTTTATTTAGGCTCTCATTGAGTGTGGCTAGAGGTTTGTTGATTTTATTATTTCAAAGAACCAGCTCTTAGTGTCATTGATTGTTTCTATTTTTTATTTTCCATTTTGTTAATTGCTGCTCTGACTTTTATTTCCTCCTATTTACTTCGGTTTGTTTGTTCTTTTTTAGTTTCTTGGGGTGTAAATTTATATTGTCTCTGGGATTTTTCCTACTACTTGAGGTAGGCCTATATAGCTATGAACTTACCTTTTACAACTGCTTTTGCTGTGTCCCTTAGATTTTGTAGAGTTATGTTTTCATTTTTCATTTGTCTCAAGGTAGTTTTGATTTCCTGTTTGGTTTCCACTTTGACCCATTGGTTGTATAGTAGCATGTAGTTTAGTCTCCACATATTTGTGTTTTCTTTCATTTTAATTTCTATATTTGATATCTAGTATCATGCCATTGTGATCATAAAATATGCTTGCTATAATTACAATCTTCCTGAATTTGTGAGGCTTGTTTCGTGGCTTAATAGGTGGTCTATCCTGGGAAATGTTCCATGTGCCTTTACCAGTAAGATTTTTTTCTTTCCTGTATTTTTTTATTTCTGGTTATAGCCTTTCTTTTTCTGCATAAAGAAGACCTGTAGTACTTCATGTAAAGCTGGTTGAATGGTGATGAACTCATTCACTCTTTGCTGTCCCAGAAACTCTCTCTCTCTCTCAGTTCTGACTAGGAACCTTTTGTGGGTAAATGATTCTAGGTTGCAGGTTCCTTTCCTTCAGCACTTTAACGTTGTCCTGTTACTCCCTTCTAGCCTGTAAATTTGCTGCTGAGAAGTCAGCTATAGCCTTCTGGGGTTTCCTTTGTATCATAAGCTCATTGTTTTCCTCTTGCTGCCTCCAAATTGTCTCTAACCTTTGCCATTTAATGAAAATGTGTCTTGGTGTGGGCCTCTTTGTATTCACCTTGTGCAGAGATATATACACAGTGATGCTCACCAGTTCCTCGGGTCCTAGAGAGAGCCTCTCCACTCCAGGAGAGCTCTCAGAGACCCCCGCCTTCTCCATGTGGCCTTGCTCTCGTTTGTTGTGCAGAAGCTGTTCAGCTCACCTTGGCTGTCTCTCAGGAGGAATTGCTCCAAATATTGGTGTATGTGTTCATGGGAAGAGGGTGAGCTCAGCCTCCTACACCATTATCTTGGACCCGCGTTGGAAACTATTTTTGAGGGAAGGCTTTTTTAAAAGAACAGGCAGGATTAGTAAATGATTTAGGCTTTTTGGTGATTAAAATACCAATTCACCTAATAAGGCATGGCATACACTAAATAGAACATAAAACAGGAACATGATTGGCATATGTCTCATGAGAGCAGTCAAAATCATTTGTAGACACAGCTTTATCAGTATATTCTCAGCCCAGGCATATCAAGAGGAGAACAAATCCCTTCACAAGCTAATACCAGTACTTCTGTTTAAGGATATGGCTTTCCGTTGACTTCTTCATCTGCTGTGGAATTCATTCTGGAATGGCTACCACTAGATAGCTTAACAGAAATGTTGGTCAGGGCAGAGAACTCAGCTCAACACTCAGTTAACATGGCTCACCTTCCAGTTCTGCAGAGCTGGCCCTGGGGAAGCTGGAGGTGTTTCCACTGCACTTGTTATATGTGACTGTAGTTGATGCACTCATGATTCAACAGATACTTCTGAGCACTACATCAAAATGGGACTTTTGGACTCAAGTAAAGTAATTGACATTTAGCCCTACTACATTTCATCTTATATTCCAATCACAATTCCAATTATTAGGGTCATCTTGGGCCCTAATGCTCTGTTATGTGTTTCCTATTCCTGCATAATCAACACATGAATGAGAAGCCTGCAACTTCTGCACTTATACAGATTGAACCAGTTAAAGTGAACAAGACATTTCACCAGTTGAACTATAACCCATTAAACAACCCTCTGGGTACAATTAACTCTTTTATAAGTAATCCGCTTTCCAATACTAAGAAAATGTCTGCTGAAGTTTTCTTAACATCTCGGTTTCTTGACCTCTCTTTCCCATTTTGAGAAAATGTACCTTTAAATCCAATTTGTAGATAAGCCACATCAGGAGTACAGGAGCAGGGCTTGAAGAAAATCCTTGTGACCAAATAAAACAGTGACATTCCCACATTTTCCAAAGAACCTTAAGTCAACAAAACCTAGATACATGTATAATCAAGACTTCTAAAGGGATTATTTTTAAAACATGGACACAGGAAAACAGTAGCACAGCAGAGGAAAAATAGTTCTAACTTTTCCCATAATATGGCCCCCTACAAAGGCATTTTTGACAATCTTTTTGGAACTCTACATGCAAATCAGGCCCCAGCCTCTGGTCTAGAAAAGGTTTCTGAGCTAATACACATCAAGGCAGCTTGGACTAGCCTACCTAAAAAGGAGAGTTTAAGAAGAACAGTGAAAACTGGTGTGCATCAAGTTGGCCCTCTGCCAAGAAACATGGCACTGTGTCCTGGGAGCTGAGTGGGAGGGTCATTGGTGATGAGATTTTTTAGCATCAAGCTGGAGTCAGAAAGGCACATTTGGCCTTTATTGAACAGAGACTTTGCTTTAACTGATGTGATGGCCTTTTGCATTACAACCTTATTCTGGAAAACAGTCAAAAGATAACCATTCTCTTCATACAAGACCGTGTCATTTACTTAGCCCTGGCTTCATTTGACCCTTTTGAAAAGTAAATTCCATGGTAGAAGCAGTTACATGCTGAAGTACATACTACACATTTTGATCAAATTTGACAGTTTCTAAAAAGTTATCACAGTGGAAATTCTGTATGTAGAGACTTAAGACTCTGGCCCTATATTCTTTTCTGGTATAACACTGTATTACAGTACATAAGATTTTATTATAAAAACTTCTAGGAAGAAAGTTCTCTTGACAATAGTAAATGCCTCAGGTTGTATAATCTATATCACAGGATTAACGAATTTGTCTTTCAAACTCTGAAATATACTCATGGCCACAGCCCCAAAACACTACTCAATAAACATGACAGTCGTCCATGTGTCAAACCCATGTGAGATGAGGAACAGGTGAGGCAAGCAGAGACCCTTGGAAGACAGGTGTTGTGACTGGTGTGTGATGCTTTATATTTTAAGATTCTAATAAGTAATTTGATGATTTTATTTTTTATGCACTGTACCTTATATTAAGTACAATACATTAAACTGGTAACACAAAACATTTTTTGGAAAGAGCTTTAAGATAGAAGGGTTTTGTTGTCAGGAATTAGAAACTGAATTAGATAGGTCCTCAAATCTCCTGAAAATCCAGAACCAGGTGTATTTATCTATAAATAAAAATGACCAAGTTGATCTTTTAAAATATTGTGACAGGTTATGGTTAGCCCTTTCCACATACCCAAACATTCCTTAAACCAATTCTATGGTCATGATATGGAGATACCAAGAAATAGTAGCCATAGATAAGCATGGCCCAGTTAAAGTTTATATTACTCAGACTAACCATCAGTTCTGCATTACTTATAAAAATTGCCTAATTGGGAAAAGAAGTATAAAAAAATAAAACGCAAGAAAATTGTAATATCTCATCCTTGTATGGAGTATAGAGACAGTGTTTAGTACTTTGAAATGACAGTAGCTAGCAGTCCTATAAAATCCTCTCAATGTGGAAGGTACTCTAACTAAGGAAAATGTCACTCCAATCATTCATTATATTCTATGTTAATTGGGTAGTCATAGTTTAGTAGCTATGAAACCCAACAGGAAAGACTGCCTTCACTAACATTTAGCAAAAGTATAATTTGTTCAGGGCTATACTTATGCACATTACTCAGTTTGTCTCACAATTTTGCTATGTTCACATATCATTCACACTTAAACCCTAAAATCTTCAGACAATAAAAGTTTTGACTTCTGGTCTTTAAGACTGACAAAATCTAAACCAACTAACCAGAGAACCTAAACTATTACAAATTTTAGTTTTCAACATGTTTCCCACTAGAGCTTGTTTTTAACGGGGCCGCTGTGCATGTTGAATGGGTACCATGTTTGCAACCATTTACCGAGTTTGGGCAAGCAATGCTAACACTGCTGATGGTTCTGCTGGCGGAAGAGGGCCACGCTTTCCGTTGCATGCAGACACTGACCCTGTACTCTCTTTCCTTTCCTGTTTCCTGTGCCATGCTTGCTGGGTAGCAAATGGAATCTCTGGCAGTAAGTTAACTTTCTTTCATACTCTCTGTCCATTTGAGGCATGGACCCATAACATTTACTGTTACTGTTGTATCTCTTAGCATGTTTCCCCTTTTTCCTTTCACTTTATTTTATATGTAGACTGAGACATGCCATTTGTTAGTAGCATTCTGGGCTGCTTTCGTCCCAAAGTAGAAGCCTACATTGCTATGAACTCTCATACTATCAGAAGAATATTTCAAGTAAAAACTACTGTTATCTGACACTCAGGGAAGTCAGAGTTTTCATAGCAAAATTTTACCCTAAATCGTGAAATTAATGTTATTCTTTTTAAATAATGCTTTTTATTTATCTGTGAGTCTCTGGCAGTTATCTTTTACACCAGATTTTAAAAGTTTATAATAGCAAAAAGTTTAAATGATCATTTTACTGAAACAACCAAAGATCTAGTTTAGGTTAACTAGTGAGTGTTTAGCTACTTATTTAAACTTAAGCTGGTTACGAGCATTGAGAGATCAGATAAATCTAAGCAGAATTTGTTTCCCCCTTAAGGAAAAAGGACAGAATGAAAGGAGGGGTGGGGGGACTTGATTAGTATAGTGTTGGCATGAACTTTAATAACTTTGGAAAATTAGGGCCCAAATGTGTCTTAATAGGATATTCCTCTTCAAATCTAAATTTAAATTCTTGTAATTTCTCTCAGATTAATTGGGAGGCAATTTTCAGTCACCAAAGAAGCTCTCAATTCTGAGCTGAGTTCTTTTTAGTCCATCAGCAGAAGAAAGGCCCTATTTGTCCTCACATAACCACATTCAAAAACTAAACTGAAGTGGACTTAAAGCCACATATTTAACCCACTTTCACTGGTGACTGCTGAGCCATGAACTTCTCCCTGGTGAAGGCTGCCCTTTTCTTCCCACAGAATCCCATCCACTACCTAGGAGCTAACCTGTTCTTGGAATGAAACAGGCAACGGCTAGAGGCCTTTAAGAGCACATACAACTCAAAAAGTAGTATGATCACTGCTGTTAAAAATACTCATAATTTACTTCCCATCATAAGATACATAAGCCATTTAATTAAAATATTTTGAATTCCAAACGTATCTATAGGGCTTAAGGGCCATTTTGTATGACTACTTTTTAATGTTCTTTTCACAGTAAGGTTTGAATGGTTTTGTAATTTCTATGCTTTATATCCCTTTAATTCTACACATATTTATTGAACGCTGAGTAGAAGCATCATCAGTAAAACTGACACAGCACTATAGAGGGTCATGTGACTTGTGTTTACACAGACTTCAGAATGAATGTCTCCACCCTAAATGCAGCCAGAATTGTCACATGGAGTAATCTCCCAAGTGTCTGCTGAAATTATAAATTAACACCTAGAGTGACTTACTATATACTTTATATACTTTTAATAAAAAGAAATTCTGATTTTAAAGACAACTTGCAGCTTAGATAAATTAAGACAACCATGGCTATAATTTGTAGCTATGTAATTGGCAAATGTAATGGAAATTGGGCGATTCACTCAGTCCCTTTATAGCTACTACACTTCTCTAATTAGTCATCTTCCGGGAGCTAGTCTATGTTATAGTGTGAATTTCTCCCTGACATTGATTGACTGGATCTTGTTGTTCTGTTTTATTTGGAATAATATCAGCTAGTTGTGGTTCCTTGATTTTAAAAACATATTTGTCTCCACCGAGATTTCACTGTTCTACAAAAATGGTCCTTAATAACGAATTTCTTCCCGTACAAATTCTCTCTTTAGCAATTGGAACTGTGTCAGAGATTATATAAGCTACACTTCCAGCTGCTGCTGCTCTTTCAGTCCTACTGTAAGCTCATCGGCCAGGTGAACGAAGTCAGTTCCATGCCAGAGGTGAGCCTACACACCTCCCAGCCCCAAACACTGCCATGAAAAGCATTCCTTTCTCCCCACCCACCCCCTACTGTACCTGCCCAAGCGATGTTATTCCCACATAATTATTTTGCTCAAGCACAGGTCTTAAAAGTGTCATGCATTTGGCAGTGCCAGGACCAGGGGAAGGCAAGTAACGGGCCTAAGGCACAGAGCTGAGCACCAGCCTAAATGCTACGCTGAGGCCGCACCTGGCCCACCCTGATCCTGGCCTTGGGTGTCCCTGTATGGAACACAGGAACTTTATCTTTAGCTTTTTTTTACTTGCTCTTATGTTGAAATAAGAAGGAAATATCTACCGTATATGCTGTTTGATTTTCTTCAGCTTCCCTGCTTAGCATCAGGATGCTTTAATATTTTTAAATGTAAAAAGTAAAATAATTTAAGTGTACTGCTTCCCTGTGAGCTGAATCTACCGAGAAGTGAAGCCATACTGCCATGTAGTAAGTGAAGTGGTGTACAGAGGATATGACAGAAACAGAGGATGAAATAGGATCCTGGGGGAAATCACACCTGAGCTGATTCTTCAAGGATGAGTAGGGGTTAGAGGAAGTGGGGCCCAAGGAACAGAGTTCCAGTAAGAAGCATGGTGGTAGGAACGAGAAAGGAGCTGCAATGCAAGCGATTTAGCACCGCTGGAGTATAGCATGCAAACCAAAGAGAGCGACAGAGCAGGGAGAGCAGCTCAAGGGAGACGCCGTGCCTGGCAATGTTCTGGTTAGAGCTCATGGCAGGGATGGAGGGTGGATTTGATGACAACTAGACTGGAGACAGGGGACCAGTCAGGCTGCTGAAATAGCACAGATGACAGCGGAGAGTTTGAACTAGGACAGAAGTGCTAGGTAGGGAGAGGAAGCAGAAAATGTAAGGCATGTAGGAGAGCAAAGAGTCCAGTGAGATGCTCGGTTCCCATCTCAGATGAACTAGGTGACTGGCAGTGTCACAGGTGAGACAGGGGTGGAAAAGGGGGACAAGCAAGTATACCTCCAACCGGTCAAGCCTTCTGCCTGCTAGCCAATGACTGAGTGCCCACTAGACCAGTCCCAGTTTAACAACATCTTGTATGTGATTATATAACAACATCTTACATGAGGGTCTAAGGTCACAGGAGAGATCTAAACTGAAGGCATAGACGTGGTGGTCATCAGTGAACAGCCAGGAGTCCATGAAACCATCCCACCAAGAGCACTGGGGTGAGGACAGAGCCTGGGAAACCTCATACCTGAGGAGGACACACAGAATGACCATCTGGTTTCTAACTGTACTTTCAAGTGTCCATTTCAAGAGGGTATGAATCACACATCTTTGTTTATAAACAGCTCTTCACAAACCAGTTTTCCTCCATAGAATTACAGATTAGCAGATAAAAGAGAAGACAGTTGGTATGTGATTTGCCATGTTGTCAAGATAAAGTTTACTCTTCTTACTCTTCTAGCCAGAATTAAGATGATCCTTGCTCAAAAAATAACGGACATGAAATGCAACTCACATGTGCTTTTCCATATTATAAAGGCAATTCAAGTTTCACTTTAGAATAGTAAATTATGTTACATACTGTGTGTGTTTGTACATGTTATATAATCGTTTTAAATCTTGTAAATTTAAAGTAAATTTCTCCTTAAGTATTTTAAATCTAGGTACTACTATGTTTGTGTAGTATTTAAATTTTACCTAAATTAAAAATACTTAAGGAAAAATTCACCTTCAAACTTAAAAACTTATATATATATATATATATATATGACACTATTAATATCTTATTTAAAAGGATTACCTCAGTAAATTTTAAACCTATCCCTGGATTAGGTATTTGTGTTTAATAAGCATCCACGTGGGAACAAATAGTCCTTAAGGGTTTTGGTTCTATCACTTATAAAATAAGCAAGCTAGGAATGAACAAATATAAAAATATCAGTAAATCAACTTCCCAAAGAAAACGAGCATCATCAATTTGTATTTCAAAGGCAAAAAGCCCTTAAATTCACATCATTTTTTTAATGCTCTTAAGATCAGAAAACAGTTGTCTTCCATAGGACATTTTGTGGGCACTAAGAAGTGGTATGGGTTCTCTTACGGTTTACGTTTTAATACTCTGGATCTTTGCTATAAGTAATTTTGAGGGAAAACATCATTTACATTGAGATATTTTCCTCTTCTTCCTTAAAATTATGTCTTTAATCTGTTTCCATGGCATGGAAATAGTGAGAAATTCTTATTTTTCAGAGTCCATGCTGATGATTAAATTTACTGAGCACTTACATGCCAAACTTACTAATTATTTTATATACATTACCCCATTTTATCTTTAAAATTACCCTGTGATATCTTCAGTCTCACAGATTTAAAAAACAAAACAAAGCTGATACATATAAAAGTCTACTTACTTATTGTCTTCCCACAGTACGTTTCAAAATTGACATTTGAACCCAACACTGCCCAACTTCCAACCCTGTTCTGTTGTGCATTTTACCTCTGTGAGTGTCATTCTACTTAAATAGAAAGCATTTTAGAAGAAGTCTTAATTTTTGCTATAAGGAGAACATCCCAGCTGTTGACCTACAAAGTATTCAATGCATACAACCCCATAACCACCTACCACGTAGTAGTTTCATTTGTACTATTTTAGTTCACTAAGGTTATAAGCTTATGCTGAACGAGACCTCATATAATCAGTTTTTTCCCACTGGGCATGTACGAATCCAGCCTTCAACTAAATATAGTATAACATTCATTGTTTTAACAGCTGCTAAATATGTCCAGGGAACTGAGTGACTTAAAGAAAAGTCTGAAGGAAGCCACTGCCACCATCGCGGCAGACCCTCTGTATGTAGAGGGTGCATGGTCTGAGCCCACCTTCACGTCCACAGAAGCAGCCATCCAGTCCATGCTGGAGTGCCTGAAGAACAACGAACTTGGCAAGGCTTTACGGCAAATCAGGGAATGCAGGTAATTCCACTACTGCTTTTATAGGTGGTTAAAGGAAACGCATGCCTCACAGTTACTTTGGCATGGCTGGGGACTAAACCACTACAGAAGGGACACCTCGATATTTTACATACCTCTCTCCCAGATCTTTACTGTCCCCATGCCAGAAACATTAGATTTCAGACCTTGTGTCCAAAGTAGTGATGTTGGTTCTGGTCATTTGTCATCCGTGAAATGTTGACACACTTCAGAGTATACCACAAGACGTCCAGGTTGGCAGTCCAGTGTAGAGTGATGCTGAACTCGCTCCCCCTCCCCCCGCCACCAGGAGCATACTGAAATATTCACTATATATGGAGCAATGACAGCTGAGGGCTGACTGAATAGCTTATGAATAAAAATGAGAGAAAAAGGCTGAGTACAGAAGACTGAGAAACTGTGAGATCTCTCCAGGATCTGTGGGAGCTCTCGGAGGTACCTGTGAGTACCACCAGCTACGCCCCCGCCCGCTGGGTGGCTGTGTGGGTGCTCTGGCCTACCTGCAAGATCATCACAGTGCATTCCCAGACACACCACCTGAGCCCATTTCTGCCCTGAACAGGGAGAAGGTAAGATCAACAGGGTATTACCACACGCAGCTGGCCTCCCTGCCTGGAGACGCTCTACCTTGGCAGCCCATCGGCAACCCCTTGGCTCCAACTGGCATCCAAAACAACCCAGCACCCACAGCCTACAGATAGGTCACCTCTACAGCAAGCCACTTTTTCAAGACTTGGAGAGAGAGCTATTTTGATGAATTCATATAAAACAAAGTTTTTTGTTTTTATTGTTAAATTTATTGGGGTGACTCTGGTTGCTAGCAATTACATAGTTTCCAGGTGTACAACTCTACAATATATAATCTATGCATTGCATTATGTGCTCACCACCCAGAATCAGCAGAAAGTTAAACAAAATGAAAAATAAAAAAAAGATCTCTATACGCTGCAAACTATAAGACACTGAATAAAGACATTGAAGAGGACAGAAATGAATAGAAGGATATACCATGCTCAGGTATTTGGAAGGATTAATGGCATTAAAAGGACCATACTACCTAAAGCCATCTGCAGATGCAAGTCAATCCCTGTCAAAATACCAGTGGCATTTTTCACAGAATTAGAACAAATAATCCTAAAATTTAGAAGGAGCCACAAAAGACCCTGAAAAGACAAAGCAAGCTTGAGAAAGAAAAACAAAATTAGAAATATCACATTACCTGACATCAAACTATACTGCAGAACTATAGTAATTAAGACAGCATGGTACAGGCATAAAAATAGACATGTAGATCAATGAAACAGAATAGAGAACCCAAAAATAAACCCCCATCTATGTGGTCAATTAATCCATGAAAAGGAGGCTACAGCATACAATGGAGAAATGACAGTCTCTTCAATAACTGTTATTGGGAAAACTAAAAAAATAAATAAATAAGAAACTGGACCACTCTCTTACACAATATGTAAAAATAAACTCAAAATGGATTAAGGACTTAAGTGTAAAACCTGAAACCATAAAACTCTTAGAAAAAAACACAGGTAGTATGACACACCCAATTAGGGATTAATAAACAAAATATATAAAGATCACATACAACTTAACACCAAAGAAACAATTCAAATTAAAAATGGCCAGAAAACCTGAATAGACATGTTTCCAACAAAGTCATACAGATGACCAATAGACATACGAAAAGATGCGCAACATCACTAACCATCAGGGAAATGCAAATTAAAATGAGATATCATCTCACACCTATCAGAACGGCTATCATCAAAAAATCAGCAAATAACAAGTGATGACAAGAATGTGGAGAAAAGTGAGCCCTTCTGCACTACTGGTGAGATTTTTAATCGGTGTAGCCACTATGGAAAATAGTAGGGAGACTACTTTATGACCCAGGCATTCCACTTCTGGTTATTTACCCAGCAAAATCCAAAACACTCATTCAAAAAGGTAGATGCACCCCTATGTTCATTGCAGCATTTACAATGCCAAGATATGGAAGCAACCTGAGTGTCCGTGAATGGCTAAAGAAGGGGTGTGTGTATATACATACGTGTACACACAATGTCATAATAATCGGCAAGAAAAAATAATGAAATCTTGTCATTTACAACAACATGGACAGACCTAGAAGCTATTATGCTAAGTGAAAGAAGTCAGGCAGTAAGGCAAATACCATGTGATTTCATTTATATGTAGAATCTAAAAAAAACAAATGCGTACACAAAAAATAAAAACAGACTCATAGATACGCTTAGAGAGAGCAAGCTGATGGTTGCCCAAGGGGAGAGGGGTAGGGATGGGGATACATTTTTTTAATGTATATACTCCAACAACTTGAAAACTATTATTTGAATATATCCTTTTTGGGTTTCCCCCCCAACATTTTTATAGTATGTTCACATATTCATTGAAACCATAATGACATAGCAAATGTTTTAAGATGATCAGATTCCACGCTGATCTTTTTATACTTTAAATATCTTTACAAAACCTAGTCATATTATAAAATTACAGTGATGTTTGCAGAACTCTGAATATACTAAAGGTATTGAATTGTATATTTTGGGTTAGCTAATTGTATTGTACGTAAATTTTATCTCAATAAAGCTGTTTTTTAACAACAAACTGTTCTTATACTAACAAGACAACCACTATTCTTTGTGACCAATAGGGCCTCTAATCTGTGCTCTTTTCTGACTGCAGAAGTCTGTGGCCCAATGACATCTTCGGAAGCAGTTCTGATGATGAGGTCCAGACACTACTGAATATTTATTTCCGTCATCAGACTCTGGGTCAAACGGGTACTTACGCACTGGTGGGGTCGAACCAGAGCCTGACCGAAATCTGCACCAAGCTGATGGAGCTCAACATGGAGATCCGGGACATGATTCGCAGGGCCCGGAGTTACCGAGTCCTCACGGCTTTTCTCCCAGACTCCAGTGTTTCTGGCACTAGTCTCTGACAGGAGCCTCCCGTCCCCCATGGTTTCTAGGCTGGGGGTGCTGCCATGCTGGGGTGACTTCATTCAGTATCTTTTCAGCCTTCGGAAGGCTTGGGCAGACTGTTCTCCCTCTTGTTACCTGCTGGACTTTTTCTAAGAATGATGACAGAACCTCCAACGCAATACTGTAAGAACCAAGGGAGCATCGGACATTCTGGGACACACTCCATTCACCATGCTGTGTGGCACAGATGTGTTATCATTTTACTGAGCAAATGCAACTCACTACTGAAGTGACTTTCATTGCATACCAAAGCCGACTACACTGAACCATACTTTCCTTTCTAGAAACAACTTTCGATTGGCAAAAGTGCAATGTTTTCACTAAGAAAAATTTTCTATTATAAAACTTGTACATTCTATCCTTTTTCTTTTTTCTTTTTTTTTTTGTGGGCTATGAGGAAGAGACAGGCAGAATGAAGCTGGCCATTGAAAATTGAAAGACGGTCAAAAGCTGACAGCCTGTGTATGTGAAAAGGGAACTGTAAATGGAGAATTTAATGTACACTGTGATTTGAATACAATGACTGTACTTACAGGAGCTGCTATGAAGTACCTTTCTTATGTTGCTAGGCTACTGTTTCTTAAAGCCCTAGATCTCTTTACAGGGGTCTGTGATTAGGACCATCCCACCAAAACTGGTCCAGATAGACCTTTTTAAAAGGATCTTGGCTGCTTTTTACTAGAAAGTTGCTTTTATGAGCATATTTATACTATGGAAGGATGAGTGTTAACTTTACCAACTTTGCCATTTTGTAGAAAAGTTAAAGATATTCACATTATAAATTTCAAGTCTCTTCACCTGTCATGCATGCCTATTTTAATATCCATTTGGATAGCCAGAGTTAGCATCATAAAGGGAAAACATGAGTTATCACTTGTTTCTTAAGAAATGTCATATTTTATTTGTAATATTTATGTAAAGGCCATTCTTAAGTTTTTTCCTTAAACTTAATGCTGTCAAGTGTTAGATGTGTGCATGTAAACCTGTTGCACATCAGAAACATATTCAAAATTTATCTATATAACTTATTCACTCTGTAAATACATTTAAAGGTTTTGTGATGTAATCTTGGTTGATATTCTGTTCAGAACTTCCTTTAGACTAAAAAAAGACAAAATACATATCGACCATGAACTTTATTCCTGGTTAATGGAGACTTTTTTTGCCTTTCACACATTTACAGTTTTGGATGCGGGTTGCTACAGGGACAGCCCCAAGAGACACCATTTATACGTAGTCCATGAAGGACCCCCATTGGGGTTGTGCAGCAAACACAGGGGCCCTTGAGAAGCAGGAGGCATCTATAACCTCTTTGGAAATGGATACCAAACAAAGATCTTCTTCCAGCTCTCTCCAAAATCTATCAGAGAAATCGGAAGAGCTCTAATTGTCCACAGCCTATCATTAGGTTGTCATTCTCAACATTATGAAATAGACTCTCTACTGAGCAGTAAAAAATAGGAGTTTTAATTCTATAACCAACACCCATCTATCCTCTAAAGTGGCCCAAGCACAAACTGACACAAACACTCACCCTAAGCTCCCCAAAGGGATAGCAGCTTGAAAAACACCAAGGACATATGATGAGGAACTGGATGGTCTGGCTTCGAGGTGACAGCTAGAGGGGCAGCCCTCTCTGGAACTAAACTGCTGGCAAGCACGGTTGTTCCTTTGTTGAGGCCTCCCTCCACACAGTCTGCAGGTGCAAGCAGGCACCAGTCTGAGTCCTCGTAAACCTGATTAACACCACTCCCCCACCTGGTTGATTGCCTGAGACCCCACCCCACACAACTAGCATGCACGCAGAACCTCGCTCAGCAGGTGTTCCACATAAGCAGCCGGCCTCAGCTGTGCTGTGGAGTTTCCTAAAATCTAGCAAAGCAACACAAACACCAAAAAATCAGCGTCTGGCCTGACCAGTATGTACCAGGAGACTGGCCAGACTAGTAAAAACTATCCTGCCACTTTGCAAATGGAGGAACTCAGCACATCCAGCCCCTTCAACCCCTGAATGAGCAATGGGAGTTGGGGCAGTTCACTTCCACCTTACCTTATGGTTCTGCAGCCAGATCGCCTTCATCTTCACTCTTGACTTTCAGGTTCCCGTCCCGAGCATTTGTGCAAGGGACCTTGGGTATGACGAGGTCAGACCACTCCAATTTAAGTCACCACAGTGGGTAACAGTCACTAGCTACAGAAGGAGGCCTTCCGGGCCTAGACAAGCCAATGGTGGTGGAACCAAAGGTGGCAAACAGGGATGCACAGGAAATGCATCAGTGCAATTCAGGGCAGAAAGAACTACAACTCCCAGAAGCCTCTGCAGGAGACCCTGCTTCATGGGGTGGGTTGGGGCCAAGGGCTCTCTTGGCCCCTATTTCCGGTCCTGGCACTGTTGGCTTTAAAATAAATGATATAGAGGATTAAAGTAATTGACAGCAACAGCACAAAGTCGTGAGTGGTGGGACTAAGGTCCCTGCCTTTTAAAAATGTTGTAAGTCCTAATTTACACTTTAATAACTGAAAAAATTGTAACATATTAACATAAATGACTCATAAAAATTAATTTTTCTAAAAAAAATTTAGTGAGTAGCATTTTTACAGTTTCAGGGGAGGGGGAGGTAGATGGCAAAAATCACTGAAATGTCTGGCTTAATAGAAAATAGCTGGATTCTTGTATTTGCTTCTGCATTCAATATGCATGTGTTGTCTCTGTGGATATATATAAAGAAAATCTGGCCACACACAGGTATGTAGTTGGAAAAGGATAAGGTATTTTAATATACTTATCAGACAATTGAAGATATTCTTCTTAGAAGAGTTAACTTAGTTGCAAAGTACAATCTGAAATCACAGGTATTGACCTTAAACAAAAAGTTAACTAGATATTCCTCCAACAAAAAGGGTTTTTGGATAAAAGAATTGCAACTCCACACGTGTAGCTATGGAGAGCCAAGCTGCAAGTTCTTAGAAGAAGAAACCGGAAGTTCTTCCATAGAAAGGAGTTTGGAGGGTGGTTGGCTATTAACCAGAGTTCTTCCCGTAGGGCTTGCCATCGATGTATCAGTGAGAGCTCCCCTTACAGGCCCTCCTCATTCAAAGCTTGATGGAGGTCTTTAAATTTTTTTATTTATTTTTTTTACACAGCTCAAGTTTTTACTCTATTACCTTATATCCATTTGTCTGTCTTGCAATTTCATCGTTTTATCATACATGATTCATCTTCAGGGTATTACACAACTACGTGATTTCCTAATTTTCACTGGCCTTTTACACAATCTGCATGTAATTATGAGTAACAGAGAAGTTTTCTTATAGGATGAAAAACATTTTATTTTACCAGGACCCTCATTTTTGCAGCATCCATCTCCCTTTTCAAGTTTAAAAGCAAAATGATGTTCTGTAAGACATTTCTACTCCATCTTTGATTCTCTCTTTGTTCCTCCATTCTTTCTACAATTTCCACATAAGTGTCAATGAAAGTAGAAATGCTGCTTTATAAGAAATCCCAAACTCACCTTGGCCCAGAGCCGCTTGAGTATTTCACTTATCTTAGGCTTTCATAAATTTGATAATCACAGTGAATGGTAAATATTTGCCTCACATGAGGTCCTCTCCTCAGATCTCCCAGCTCATCACTATTTGGAAAGCCCAAAAAGCGAAGTACAGTTGTTAACAGACAACAGACTCAGCACCCTTGTCATTTTTTGCCAGTGCAACAATAGTGCCTCCTGGCAGCTTCTCCAGTCTCCATAACAGAAAACACATCTGAGGTCCACCTTCTTTGCTTCCTACAGGCGTGGCTTCTAGGCTCTGCCAAGCCACGCCCAACATTCTAGGAACCAGTCAATTGGGTATTCTTGTCCGGGGTGAGCTGGGAATAGATTAGAGCCATGATTGAAACACAACTTAAAAAAGATATTGGAAAGAAAAAAATAGAAGAAAGTTGCGATACCTCCAAGGGCCGTGGTGTGCTCATAAATATTACATAGCTATCTCTCTGGAAAAAAGTAGAATCCAGACGTACAGGTTTTATCAGTTTCAGGGAAGGCCAAATTCAAGCTGCCGCTCTCTATTTGTAGAGGCAGAGCGGGAAGAGATGTGGGTAGCACACCACAATATAGTAATTCTACCATAAATATGCAATAGCCATGACCTCAAGAACGTTAAGAGTAAATTAATTAAGAGAGAACTTTTGAGTGTCAGTTTTTTAATGTACTTCAATTTACATAATTTAATGTTTTTAATACTGGCTGTTTAACAGCTGACTCACAAAACTTCTGAATTTAAAAAGTTTTTATTGTGGTAAAAACACAATATGAGATCTGCCCTCCTAACAAATTTTGAGTGTGCAATACATTAATGTTGATATAGATACAACACTGTATGGCAGGTGTCTCGAGCTCATTTATCTTACTTAACTGAAACTCTATGCCCACTGATTAACAACTCCCCATTTCAACCCTCCATTCGGCCCCTGGAAATTACCATTCTACCCTTTGATTATATGAATTTGAATATTTTAGATACCTCATAAAATGGAATTATGCAAATTCTGTCTTTTATGACTGGTTTATTTCACTAAGCATAATGTCCTCAAGATTCATCCATGTTGTCACATATTGCAGAATTTTCTTTTTTTTAGGGCTGAATAGTATTCCTTTGAATGCATATAATACATTTTATTTATCTACTCATCCGCTGATGGACACTTACATTGTCTCTACATTTTGGCTATTGTGAATAATGCTACAATAAACACAAGAGTGCCAATATATCTTTGAGATCCTGATTTCACTATTTTTTAATATATACCCAACAGTGGAACTGCTGGATCATATGACAGTTCTATATTTTATTTATTTGAGGAAGTGCCATACTGTTTTCCATAACAAATGTACTATTGTGCATTCCCACCAATTGTATGCAATGGTTCCAGTTTCTCCACAATTTCACCAACACTTCTGATAAGAGAGAAATTTATAACCATTTAATGATCAGTTCTTCTGAGCTGATAGGAACTGCCTCCAACACACCACACCAAGGGAACTGGTGAACAAGCAGATCCAGGTTCAGAGGGGCCTGAACTACATCAAACTTGATGAACTCTCTCTGAGAAAAAGCATACAAAATTAGGTCCGTGACTTTGACAAGGGCCTATGCGAGCAAGTGCCCTGATGCTTTCGCCCCCTTAGCTTCACAGTAAGTCTGCTCTGGGTAACGGGTATCTCAGCACACTGAACAGCGTATACATCTTTCCAAGAGGAGAAGCAGTAACAAGAGAAGGGTTGTATTCAGATCCTGAGTAAATGTCACTAGGACAGTCACAGCCCATGGAGGGTAGGAGCTCTAAAGGGAAGAAAGGTCAGACTGAAGGAGAGAGGTTCTCATCAAGCGGAAGGGCAGAAAGGAAGGGGCACTCTACCCTTGGGTCATGTAGCTGCATGGGTAGGCCCCCTTGCTTTCATGAGATGAGGACCTTAGGCTTTCACCTGATTCGGAGCCTTTTCTGGATCCACGTTGGAGTAGATAGGGTGAAAGTTGAGACCGAAAATACACTGAAGACACCAAACAGAATTCAGCTGATTCAGGTGCAGATGGTTTATTCAAACTGTAAACCTTCAGTAGTGACAACAGCGGTGAGGAAGAAATTATGCTTTTTCCTTCTTAGGTTAGGCCAGTTCTGATCATTTATTTAGCACTATCCTCTCTCCAGGCCAAGGTTGTTAGAAACTGTCACTGAAAGAGAAAACAATGCACACACACAAAATAAACAGAACACCAGTATTGCTTTTTTTTTTTTCTCTTTCTTTTTTCTGAGCTAACACATTTCTAACACAATTTAAAAGGAATGGGTAATTGAAGAGAAAGAGTCAAGAAAATGAAAACTAATTCCAGAAAAAAAACAATTATCTGTTACCTCAACTGCATATACTCTTAGTTTTGCAAAATAGTCTTTATTTATCCATGTTTGGTAACTATTTAAGTTAATGAAATAAAGTGCCTTGACATTTCCATTCTAAGTATATTAACTGATTTCAATTTAGAAAAAGGGAAAATTTGTGATAATTTTAAGTACAATCATATTTTGTAAAAGATAAAAACACCAAAACACATGCACACACACTGTGCAAATACTGAAATATTTTAACAATGATCATCCTACATGCTAAGATTAATGATGATGATGATTTCATTGTTTTCCATACCTATATTCTTTAAATGAATGCTTGTTACTTGTTACTTCTGTAATAAGCAGCAGAATGGTTCCACACTCACATACACCTACAATTTATTGAATGAATTAAGAGAGGAGAGTCAATGCTAGAGTAGGGCACTCCAAGGTCTCTGGATAGAAAAGGATCATAATGTCACTGAAATCTAAAATGACCCTTTGGAATTATGAAAAATAAAACCAGTTAAGCAACAGGTAAAGTCAAAATGTTGGTTGTGAATTTGAGTTGAGTCTTGTGTGTGGCTTAAGTGCAAGCTTGGTTTAAAGTAAGGGTCCAATTTCACTCTTTTGTATGTGGATATTCCGTTTTCCCAGCACCGTTGGCAAAGAGACTATCTTTTACACGTTGTGTATTCTTGGCACCCTTTTCAATGACCTGTTGACCATATATGTGTGGGTTGGTCTCTTGGCTCTCTATTCTGTTCCATTGGTCTTTATCCTCTTTTAAACCACATGCTGTTTAGATGTATTTCATCTAAAAATTTAAATTTATTGAATTTAGGTTGTTGCTAGTATCCTCCTTTCTTCTACTATCCACAAGATCAAAAATGTGCAATTTCATTACCTAATATTGGTTATTTATAGACTTTATCTTTTTATTTTGAACAGTTGGCTATTTTTAAATCAATTGCATTAATCTTTTCAAAGAATAGGCTTTTGTCTTTGATTAATTTTTTTTCTGTTATTTTCTCCGTTTATTTTCCTTTTCACTAATTTCTGCTCCTTCTTTATTTCTTCCCATCCACTATCCTTGAAGACAATGCATTTTTCTTTTTCTATGTTTTTGATATAGATGATAATGGGGGAAACACGTCTGATAGTTCTCTGTCCTGTAATATGCATTTCATTGGGATTAAAAAGATTAAAGTAAATTCTTGCCTAGAAAGCAGAAATGTGCCTAATTTTTGTAGAACCTACAACAATCTGCCTTGACAATAGGATTAGGATGGTACTGTCCATTCTACTTAATAGTGCTTCTCTTGAAATTAGAACATCTCTCATTTCAGACATGTATCTTTTTTTTAAATATTATTATATTTCACTGTTAAATTTAATGGGGTGACATTGGTTGGTAACAATCAGACAGTTTCCCAATGGACAACTCCACATCACATCACTCATGCGTCACATTATGTGCCCAGCTCCCAGAATCAGGTCCCCCTCCAACCCCATATATCTGGTGCCCACTCCCC